>JAGDYQ010000084.1:181863-195863 GCA_021962125.1 Bulinus truncatus
AAGGAGACGTGAGTGAGTACCTGCCAGTTAAGCCATTCGCTACATTCGATGGTGTTTTTACTGTTATACACTTTGTTATACACTTTGTTATACACTTTGTTATACACTTTGTTATACACTTTGTGATTTAGTACAATATATCGTACCGAGAACCAACCCGATGGACTTTTTTTAATTACAAAAAAATATAATTGAAATTTTTACAATCCTTTTACCTTAAGTATACATATAGTTTTTGAATAACAACAGAATGCAATACTTTATTGATATATAATGTGTGGTAAAGTATAATGTATCAAAGTACATAATAGAAATAGATAGAATCGTTGTGTAGATTTTATCTGCCCTACAATTAAAAAAAAAAAATATTTCATCAATACAGAGACAGTCATGTATTAGCTGGGGCCGCAGAAGAAGAATAAAATATCCGACCTCTTAAAAAAGAAAGAAATATCTAAGCTTGAAACATTCTAGTTCTGTGAAGCGGCTAGCTACAGGCTTGTTCTGTGGGTCAGTTTGTATTGTCTACATTGTGTACGGCGCTACTCAGACTCCTTCCTTATACAATTCATTCATGTGACGTAATGATAAAAAGAAAAAGAAAGAAAAAAACATAATTGTGACGTACTTTGAGATGTTGGCGGTAAAGGGAGATAATTGTACATTATTTGCAAGATATAGACAACATTCTATAGAAATAATAGTAGACTGAACACCATTAATATTACATTATCTTGAGATATATACATATACCCACATTCTAGTTTAGATTACGTTACGTACCATATGCCTTTAAAAATTGCGTGATCGCATTTTCGGCCTTATGATAATCATTGAAGCGTATCCACTAAACTAGTCTTAGCAGCAGACTGGCACGTCAGAACCTATCGAGGGTAAAAGCGGAGGATGTTTGACAACCTCTCCACTCTGTGACTATTGTCAGGACCAAGACACCTTGTCTTTATGGCAGTTTGCTTGACTAGCCGGTGGGGAGGGGGTTTCAAAAAACCATACCTGTATGATAGCAGGTTTACCCTGCGACCTTGACAGAGATGGATTAAAAATTAATAATTCCACATAAATGCGTACAGAAAGTTTAGTAGAGGGGGGTGTATGGTTGAGCGCTGCAGCGCTTAGGTAGTATCCGAAAGCCTCGTGTTCTATCTCTGGCTAGAACCACGGGATCTTCTCGGGTCTGATGAAAGTTTCCTCACACCTCCCGTAGTGCCTCTGTGTTCAGTGCATAACGGCCGTGGGTGGAGATGAAATAAGGGCACAATAGAATCGGTCAGCCACATATATAAAAGAAATGAGTGCATGATGAGCAGCTTAAGCTCATTGAGCACAGAAAAGTACACAGTACAAGTAAATCTTGCCGCCATCTTGTGTGACAGACGCAGACAGAGCATGAATTGATTTTTTTTTAATTTTTGAAATAAATATGTAGTTTCTAAACTGTGAAATGAATTAAAAAAAAAAAAATCTAATAACATTTAACAATGAAAAAACTGTAGCTCGGTTCAAATGTTTACTTAAAAATTTAGAATGTTTACTTAAAAATTTAGAATGTTTACTTAAAAATGTAGAATGTTTACTTAAAAATGTAGAATGTTTACTTAAAAATTTAGAATGTTTACTTAAAAATGTAGAATGTTTACTTAAAAATGTAGAATGTTTACTTAAAAATTTAGAATGTTTACTTAAAAATTTAGAATGTTTACTTCTGTGATTTTGTATTTTAATCTTTCTTTTTTTTTTTTGTTTAACCTTTTAAAACAATCTTTTTTTTGAACTGTGAAACATTTCTCTTTATTTTGTCTCCATCACTCATTTAACGCTGGTAAATCAGGAGCATGAACACTAATTGAAGAAACCAAAATTAATTACACTCGTTACGTTTTATTTACTTGCCTAAACTAAATAACCTGATCTTAAATTAGTCTTTTTTTTATCTAAAACATGATAAACTCATACTTAAATAGTGTTTTAAAGTAGCTCTCAACTTGTTTTAGTGACCGTACCCCAAGGCATGGGCGTCGCTAGGAATTTTTCCAGGGGGGGGCAAAAATTTTCCAGGGGGGGGGGCAAATAACAACTTTATGACATTTTTTTAAATGTAGGGGGGGGAGGGAAGCAAATGCCCCCCTTGCCCCCCATGAATACGCCCATGCCCCAAGGCCCTAAATGATGCGAAAGTGTGTCCGCGGGTACTCCTTAATGTAAAGTTTCCGAAAAATTTGCATATTTGCATAATGTAACGTCCTCACCTCTCTAATGCGATGTTTGGTCACATGGTTGGGGAATGGGTCACGCAGCAAACTTTCGACCTACTTCAAACTATTGGTTGTTTTAAACAAACATTATAAGTCACTGCTTAACTCCTGGATAACCTTTCGCCCAGAGGCGTACCAAGGGTGGGGGGGGGGAGGGTCGAAATTCGAAAGCCCCCTCCCCCACCGGGACCCAGCTTGAGGGAGAGGGAGCCCAAAACAATTTTTAATATTAAATATTAAGTACATTATCTCATTTCATGGTGTGGAATACCAAAATGCAGGGGCCCCCGAAAAGGCCAAGCCCCCCGGGCCCCCAAATCCCTAGGTTCGTCCCTGCTTTCGCGTATCCCTTGTGGTACGCGTATCAGCAACTTTATAAAGTAAATACAAATGAACAAACAATATGTAGTGTATATATAATTTATTACAGGTTAGAAGGTCAGGAGACAAATATGGTGGTCACACGGACAAACTGATACAAGTAGACAACTTCCTGTCTCATAATGAAGTCCCTAGGGGTGGGAATGGAAGAGGTTGGGAGAAACGGTAAATGTGCACACCAAAGATGTATTTATGTTATGTCACGTGACACGTGTGGCCCTCTCTGGCTCTTGCCGTACGGAGCCCCAAGAGTGCAAGGACCCCCCCCCTTCCATGGTAACTGGCCATCTTATGACTTAAATCTTTTAAGTGTTAGTTACTGTAAAGGAGGGGGAGGGGGGGTGAGTCACTAACATCCTGGATGACCTTCAGTATTGATGACGTCATATCAAGAAGAAATACGTTTACTCATTAACTATACCTTCAACGTGTTACAACATTTTTTTTTATATATTATTTTGAATCCGTTTGCCAGATTGGGATAAGTCGGTTAGGAAATTGGCCCTGCGGTGTAACGACGCCCAATGCCCAAACCCGTGAGAGAGCCCCGGGAAATTTTTCAGGGCCAAGCGGTGTAAATTGGTCATCATCATTATCATTGCCCGTCATTCCTATCGGAGTATGGGCCACCAACTAAAGATCTCCAGCGACTTCCGTCCTGAGCCATTCTCTCCAGCTGCTTCCAGCTGAACCCCATCCTGGTGATGTCCGCTTCAAATTCTCGCCTCCAGGTGTTTCTTGGCCAACCTGACATTTATGGGTGATATATATATATATATATATATATATATATATATATATATATATATAAGGGGCTGTCAGCATTGAGCAAGCCTCTAGATAGCTGCGACTAAGTCCAAGATGAATTGTACACTTCATCTGACACGATGTGCCTTTTAGGGAGCGACCGATATGCCTTTTTACAGATAGTCCGATACCGATATTTTCCCCCAGCATTTTTACCGATACCGATATTTTCTTTTTAGGGGTTGTCCATTAATTATGTCAACAAATTTTTGGCGATTTTTTTACCCCCCTGTCAACAACTTGTCAAACTTCCAGAGACCCCCCACCTATAAAATTACGTCAACATTTGATTACCCCCCCTAAAAAAAGGTGGCTTCCAAAATGTTTATGTGGCAAAATTAGTAGGAATATAGTTAGTTTAATTAAAATACTGAATGTTAAGCGAGTGTGTAACACAAAACTACAAACGCTGCTTAATTTTCCTATTTATTAAGTAATTATATTAAATTTAAAAAAGTAACATTGTTGATGTCAACTTTTCTTGACCTCCCCCCCTCCCCCTTGTCAACAATTGTCAAAAATTTTCTGACCCCCCCCCCTCCTCCCTATTTTGTTGACGTAATTAATGGACAGCCCCTTAAGCAACAACAATGCCAAACACGTGCTATTCTCGTGCTATATGAGGTATTTCAAGCCAAGTTCACATATTTTGTAACACTTCCCCCACGCGTGTCTTGTTTAACCCCCCCCCCCCCAGATACCGATATCTTTTTTTAATCAACAACAATGCCAAACACGTGTTTCTCTCATGCTACAGCTAATGACGTATGTCAACCCATGCTTACCCCTTCCCTGTCACGCCCACACGTAAGTCTTGTTCCCCCCCCCCCCAACTTCCCATCCCAACAAAAAATACACACAGATGTTCACTAATTGTATCATTCAAGGTCATACATTAGAATTAAGAAATGCCAATCCTATTGTTTCAAGGTCATATCTCTGAGGAAGACGTGACAATTTCTGTGTACGGGTTTTTTTTTTCCTTTTTTTTAAATCTTGTCTGATCTGGTTATAGAATTGCGTTATTTACTGATTTTTTTTTCTGCAACTCTGTTGTGAAAAAAAAACAATGTATCGGCAGCCAAATAACGGCCGGTCCGACAGTTAACCCATAGTGCCAATATCGGTTCGACTATCGGTCGCTCCCTACAACAATCGGCCGATCCGATATTAACCGATAGTGCCAATATCGGTCCGATACCGATAGCGATCCGATTATCGGTCGCTCCCTAGTGCCTTTTACTTTGACTCTTTGCCAGATGTACGTGGAAAGTTTTAAAAAATTTCCATTAAGACTAACGTGCAGTCCAAATAGTTCTATGTCCAGCTTTAATAAATGTGTGAGTGAAAAGTTTTCAAATTCCGCTCCCCTTAACATTCTCCTTAACTAAAAGTCGGCTAGACAATTTAAACTGGTCAGACTCCATTGTATATGTATAGAAATGACAAGAATCAAAACACCAAAACAATACAATACAGAGAATGTGACATAAATATCATAAGTATACACAATATCCTTCACATAAAAAGAAAATTGTCAAAAGTAATATTGGGAGAAAATAAAGTGAATTTTTTTTTTACAGCGAAGTGAATGAATATGCAATAAAAACCAAACCTGTAATGTATATATATATATATATATATATATAAGTAACAGGGCTAAACGAATGAATCTCATTCTTCTGAGTGGCTGAAAAGCAAGGGCCCCAATCAAAGTGGTCAAGATGGGGGCCCATTTAATGTCATTACAATGGCCCTGAATGGTAATACTTAGATTACCAAACAAAAATTGGAATAATAAAAAAAAACGAAAAAGAAACATTAATCCATATTTCATGGAATTACTTCAGAGATTACTTCAGATTACTTATTACTTTAAACACGGCCGCTCTAATAGATAGACAAACTAAGCAAATACCTAGGCCCTCCCTCTGCCAATGAGCCCCCCTTCATGTACAGTTTCCTGTTCAATATTATGCTCCAGGGGCCCCCGAGCGTATTTTCGCTAGTGAACCAAATTAACCAGTCACAAAAAAATAAATAAATTCAAAGTATAGCTCTGACTTCACATTAATGAAGTCAAATTACTTTCACATTAATAATGTACTCCATAATACTACACATGAAGAATTTAACAATAATATTGGAATTGAATTATTTGAGAAAATACACAGTAGTTCCCCATTGAGCTGTGAATGGCACTACAACGTTCAAAGGAAGAACAAACCAGCTACAGCTAGACGGCTACAATTCAATGCGCTAAAATTTAGTTCACTCATTAATATCAGAGATTGTCTCCCCTGTAGATAATGAAGCTTTCTTTAGATTTTTGGTGGTGAAGATATTTTTTTCCCTTGACAAAGGTCAAGCGTCTTCTGTGTCGCCATGTCTGCCTCTGACGTCATTATGCTTATCAACCAATGGGGTGAAGGCTTGGGAAGTTGCCTTGAGTTCCAAAGCTTCCTGCGGAGAGAGAGAGAGAGAGATAAAAAACTGCCAATGGTAGTGAAAAAATCATCACTTGTCTGTCATAGACAAGTTGAAACCAGTTGAAACCAAAAATGATCGCGAAAAGCACACCAATTTGTAAAACTTCACATGCAAATCAAAATATTTAATGGATATATTCATGTTTATAGTGCGTAGATTTGTATGTCTTTCTTCTAAAATTACAGTAGTTCCTATGGTTTAAATTTATCGCATTATATCATGAATAATTTATAATTTCGTTATGAAAATTTTAAGTTTTGAAACTTGCTAACGGGGCCACTAGGAGTGAAAGGGCCCCAGGCGTTGGGAGAGGGTAGTCGATTTTGAAACTTATTTCTTCATTTTTAATTTGTTGCAAATTAGGTAGGTGGGGCAGAGAAGCCTCAGTCGCTATGGATTATTACGGGCCTCAGTCGCTATGGATTATTACGGGCCTCAGTCGCTATGGATTATTACGGGCCTCAGTCGCTATGGATTATTACGGGCCTCAGTCGCTATGGATTATTACGGGCTTCAGTCGCTATGGATTATTACGGGCTTCAGTCGCTATAGATTATTACGGGCTTCAGTCGCTATAGTTTGCCAGTTGCCAGGGGACGATGTATTCCAGGATACGATTCCCTGCTGCTAACGTTGTAATTCAAAATGAAATGCGGCGCAGAGGGTGAGGATGTGGGGGGGGGGGGGTAATTATGTGGTCAATTTGCAGAAATTGAGAGAAAAAGACTAGTTAGTGTACAAGTCACAGAGTCTGAAAAAAAAAGAGAGTGGTAAAATTTAATAAAATTTGAAAGTAAATGAATAGAACAAGTTAAGAATGTCACAGAATTTGCAAAAAAAAAAAAAAAGACAAGGTTAAAGGTCACAGTTAAAGGGATAGGCTCTGCACTCACGTTTGTTTTATTGTGGTGGTCCATCGAGTTCTTCGCCTTGTGGTTCGTGAAGTCCCTCGAGGTGTCCACCATGGAGTAGCCATCGATGAAGGTAGAGGTGGTGGCAGTGTTCTTGCGCCTGTGGTCAGACATGAGTCTCCGCTCCTTCCATTTACGTACAATGAGTGACCTGACCTGTTAGATAAGGGGATATCATTTTGTGACTTTTATTTTCCACAGCTAACACAACAGTATATTTGTTTATTTTTTTGTATATAAACAACAAGGCCAGTTCTACAAAACACTGGGGACGGATGGTCGTGCTAGTTGTGTGTTAGTTTGTGAGTTGCGCAGCAGAATATCTGCTGTCAGAATATTTATATGTGGGTTTTAGAGCTGTTTTGGGTCAGTTAGCGTGTTGAATGGCATGGCGTGGGTTTGACTGTGAAAAGGTTGGAAGATCAAAGTCGTGAATGGATAGAGACCGGAGTGACCAGTATGACCAGTGGAGCATGGCTGTATTTGGCTGAGGAGATCAGTGGGAGGGGGAGGTAGGAGGGAAGGTGGTTGAATGGGAACGTGGAGAAGGGAGTTAAGCGGACAGTAAAGAGTTCATCGTATGGGACAGTTGCTAGTTCACGAGTGTAAAAGTTGGGCCGTTGGTGACTATACAAATTGTCTGGACTTTATTGTTATTTTGTCATCATTCTTTTTTTTTATAGATTTGATGGATTAAACTTATATCATTTCGTTTTTATGAATACATTGTTCCTATTACTGAATGTATATTTGAAGTTTTCTCTGTTGTGTATTAGCGTGTGTTTTCCCAAGTGTCATTTGGTGGTGGTGTTCAAGAGGCAGTTGGGATGTTGACCTTAAAAGAATGCGGACATATTATGAAGTATTAACGAAGGAGATACATTAGAGGCCCAACAGGATCCTGTACACAACAGTCCGTTAAAACGCTCGGTTGTCGACCTGAGGGGCCCTGGTTCGATCCCCGGTGAAAGTTCCCGCTTTATCTCCCGTGGTGCCTCAATGGCCATTGCACTATCGCCTATGGTGGGGATAAAAGAAGGGCACAATACAAACCGTCCCATTGGTGGTCTTATAGGATCTAAGAGAGTTCACCTCATCCTTACAGGGGACATCACACACAAACACTGGGAGCCTATTAGTAGTCATAGGTAACAGAGATAGGTGTGTTGGACTTGACTTAGAGTGTAGCAGGTGGGGCCAAAGTCAACTCTTAGAGCCACATGTGACTCTATAATGAAATTTTGTTCGGCCCCCAGTGAGCCAGTTTTTCTTCTTCTTTAATTAATTTTGTTCAATAAATTTTGTTCAATAAATTTTGTTCAATAATTTTTTTTCAATAAATTTCGTTCAATAAATTTTGTTTAATAATTTTTGTTCAATAAATTTTGTTCAATAAATTTTGTTTAATAATTTTTTTTTCAATAAATTTTGTTTAATTAATTTTGTTCAATAAATTTTGTTCAATTAATTTTGTTCAATTAATTTTGCTCAATAAATTTTGTTCAATAAATTTTGTTCAATTAATTTAGTTCAATAAATATTGTTAAATTAACCTGCAGCTCGGCTGTTTAATGTTTTTATTGTGTTATCATGTAAAAAATTGTATAGGATAAATCAAAAAAAGACTTTTTATTAAATTGGCTTTTCTCTTGCAGATCTTAATTTAAATTTTATCGACTTTGAAAATGGATTGATGAATAAGTAAACAAGGCTTACCTCTCCATTGCAGAAGCAGAAGATGATTGAGACGATAGCTCCCTGTGAATGCACGAAATAAATGTAGTTCAGTCAAAAGCACAAATCTTTGATTAAAGGATAAAACATTTTATCTCATAAAATCAACAGGAACCTTAACCTACTTCTTTGTTAAATATAATTGTCTTTACTTCCCTTTACAAAGCTACTTGAATATTGTAGCTACGATTATAGGACAAAGCTGTCAGATATGTTAGTCAAATGAATCACAACTTAGTGAATTTACCGATAAATTAAATACCCCGGTACTTATAATTGACACTATATGCAATGAAATACTACATTACAGGCTAAACAATGATGTGTTATTGTACATTAAAGGCTAAATAATGATGTGTTATTGTACATTACAGGCTAAACAATGATGTGTTATTGTACATTACAGGCTAAACAATGATGTGTTATTGTACATTACAGTGCAAACAATGATGTGTTATTGTACATTACAGGCTAAACAATGATGTGCTGTTGTACATTGCAGTGTAAACAATGATGTGTTATTGTACATTACAGGCTAAACAATGATGTGTTATTGTACATTACAGGCTAAACAATGATGTGCTGTTGTACATTGCAGTGTAAACAATGATGTATTGTTGTACGTTGCAGTGTAAACAATGATGTGCTGTTATACATTGCAGTGTAAACAATGATGTGCTGATGTACATTGCAGTGTAAACAATGATGTGCTGTTGTACATTGCAGTGTAAACAATGATGTGCTGTTGTACATTACAGGCTAAACAATGATGTGCTGTTGTACATTGCAGTGTAAACAATGGCGCTCGATTGTACACGTCTACTGTTGTCATTTATTTATTTCTTCTAGTCCAGGGGCGGGCAAACATTTTAAGTTGGGAGGGGGGCAACATTGGTTACGTATATCTGATCGGCGGGCCCGCGCCATAGGAAGATGGTTGAAGTGTTAATGTAAATTATGTATACATGTCATAAAACAAGAGGCCAGCGATGTGTTTCTCTCTGAAACGGGTTGCAACAGTCGTGGCCTGCGGGCCTTAATTTGACCATGGGCTGTTCTATTTAGGGGTACCCGGTGTCTACAGCTATCTGTCAGTATTTGTATCCATCGGCGTCATATTGGCTATGGCTGTGGAGGAAACTGGTCAAGCTATGATGAACGCTAAACGAGATTCTACTATAAATGGGTCTACATATGTATATAAAAAAAAAGTTCCCTTAGCCCAAGCGGACCATCGGGGCAGATGAAGTGTAGAATTCATCTGTTTCTATAACCTCGGCATATGAAGGGGATTGTGTGGTTAGCACAACGCCAGCCGCCTTTACTTCCCCAACTTAAGTCAGGTACCTATTATAACCTTGATGGACTTGTGGGACGACTTTGAAACACATTTCACCTGGGAAAATTCCCATATTTCTCCCCGAGGATCGAACCCAGGACTCTCAGGTCGACAGTGGAGTATCTACACCACTCGGCCATCCGTCCCACTCTATACTCATATCTATACATATCTAAAGGGACTATCAATTGTGCTGGATCTATTGAGGAGCAGCTGCCCTCTTCCCCCCCGCCCCGCCCCCTGTTTAAGTTATCTTTTTGTCATCGTGTTTATTGTTGTCTTTTCCTGGCGTGTTGATCATCTTTTTTTTTTTTACTTCCCTTATACAGCCACAATTTATTCAACCAAATTGTATGTGTTTTTAATTTTAATGCTATTATAATTACATGCGTATTATTTTCTTCATTTTAATGAGCCCGACTCTCTGCTGATCAATTATTACCTGCAATGACGTAATCAATGACACGACATGCTGGTACACACGGTGCCATACTGTGTCCTCCTCGGGCTGGAACGGCATCAACAGGTGCTGCAGCCCGAACAGCGGAACCAGTATTAAGATGGCCTTCGCTGCTTTCCTGAAGTTTTATGAACAAAACACAAAATTAAATTTTTTTTAGCAAAAATGGTTCGGACGGTGGACCAGTGGTTCTCAAGGTGTGGTTTGAGACTCACTGGTGGCCCGCGGGCGGGGGTTCAAGTGAAAGGTGGGGGGGGGGGGAGGGGGAGGAGGTGGGGGGAAACGCTTTGCTAATGAGATGAATCTTTATGCTGCAGCACGACCTATACATCCTGTGGGTTATTGGTTCAACTTCCGGCTTCCCATTCACCTACATATGTCTCCCGTGGTGCCTCTATGACTATGACACTATCGGCTATGGTTGGGAATGAAAGAAGGGCACTATTGGGCAAACTTACTTGGGTTTTCTACATGTATAGATTCTACGATAGGGTGTGTACATGTATAGATTATATAATGATGTCTGTGCATAGACTACACTAGTGCTTCATAGAATCTCAGAGATAAAGCATCTCATCCTTGTTGAGAAAAGAGACAGGTGCGGGGACTGGTGAGTACCTGGCTAGTTGAGTACCTGGCTAGTTGAGTACCTGGCTAGTTGAGTACCTGACCAGTTGAGTACCTGACCAGTTGAGCTGACCAGTTGAGTGCCTGGCTAGTTGAGTACCTGACCAGTTGAGTACCTGGCTAGTTGAGTACCTGACCAGTTGAGTACCTGACCAGTTGAGTACCTGGCTAGATGAGTACCTGACCAGTTGAGTACCTGGCTAGTTGAGTACCTGACCAGTTGAGTACCTGGCTAGTTGAGTACCTGACCAGTTGAGTACCTGGCTAGTTGAGTACCTGGCTAGTTCGTAATGAGACCTCATTGTATATAAACACATCTCTCCAGCCCCTCCCTCCTTTCCCCTTGTCAATTGTTAAATCGCTGCGACCAATTCTGGGGGACGGCGGAGGTTACACCGTTAAAGGCGACTATGGCAGTACGTGGTGCATTGGGCAAGTCTCGAAAGCCTGGGTTGAAAGGAGACAGCAAAGTTTAAACTATGCACCACCGCACCACTATACACAGCACCACTATACACCGCACCACTATACACCGCACCACTATACACCACGCCACATTGCTCCCCGGGTTTATCTAAAGCTACCGCCGCCTGACCTCTTTCTCCCTCCCCGTGAAATGTGCAACAGACATTTTACCTGCTCTGACAGGCTTCTGGAATTTGGCGCAATTTTGTCAACAGTAAATAGACTATGTGTATCAACAGAAATGTGTTGATCTGAAATATAAGAGAATATATATATATCAACAAAAACAGGTCAAAAAGGTTAACAGGTGTATAAAATTATAACAATCATATTCTAGAGATTCACAGGGTTGAACTATCTGCACTTTACAGTCTTGATAATATACAAAGTACAATTAACAAAAGCAGTAATAAACTATGTGCACTTTTACGTAGATGGGGGGAGGGGCGAAAGTAGATCAATATTGGGAGGTGTGTGGGTGTGGCAACAATAAGTCAAAGGGCTGTAACTCTAACACAAAGAGTCAATAAAGAGTTATCCTTACCGCCGTGGAGATGTAGATGGGGACTGCGATGATATTGAGCAGAATGTCTTCATCGATCCAGCACCTGGTGACAGACAGTCGGGGAAATGAATTTTCTTTTATTTAAACAGGAGCGGTGATGACAGAATTTTTGTACATGATTTTTTTTTTTTAAATCTTTAGCTCGGCTCTAAAAACCCCTTGAACACCTTGAATGTTTCCAGCCAAATTACCGCCACATGTTATTGAACAAAAAGTTTGAGTGCATATGACATGCGGTCATTTAGCAGCCATTCCCCCCCCCTCTCAGTGCATATGACACGTGCTCATCTGAGGTCCACAGCCCGCTGGAAAAAAAAATGTAGCAGCTGAGAGGAGTGTTGGCGGAATGGCTGGTTAACCGCCAGTTTGGGCGGTAATTTTCATGGACTAGCAAATGTTTTAGCCCAATGGCGGATTCAGATTTTCCCACTTTTGCAATTAAGAAAAAAAAATTGACGCTTGAAAGATAAAATTTAGGAGTAAATTTGGAATTTTTTTTAAACTTTACTGATCTCTTTGATTTTTTTTTTTTGGCGAATAGCTTAATTAATTTGGGCTGTTTTCGTTAAAACCATCGGGCAACAATGTTGACCGTAAAAGTAGGCGTGACGCAGTTGTTAATAGATTGACCTATTAGTGATAGCTCAATAGGACGTAATATGTGAATGACCTGTAGATGTTAGTACCAAGATATGAAATGGCGAACACTAAAATTGTTATACTGGACATAAGACGGACATAGTGTGAGGTAAAGATGCAGGTGACGTACTCACATAACTCTCCGCTCTGGATACGCCCCGCGGGCGGCCCCGTAAATGATGATGGTGACAAGGGGGACACCTGTGGGAGATAAGAGTCAATGATGTTAACACCTGTGATGCTTCAGGGACATCACAACGGCACTAACACATTCGACGTCGATAAATGATGTCATAGCATTCAATAATCTCTAACCACATGTACCAATTTTAGTTAATTTTTTTTTTTTAAAGAAAAATTATTATTATGAAAGTAGACGTT
This sequence comes from Bulinus truncatus, assembly GCA_021962125.1. Taxonomy (NCBI): domain Eukaryota; kingdom Metazoa; phylum Mollusca; class Gastropoda; family Planorbidae; genus Bulinus; species Bulinus truncatus. Next base: position 194,936 of record JAGDYQ010000084.1, read on the forward strand.
CTTTCAAGGCCAGATAAGGGGTAGAAGTTATAATTCTATGTCATGCAGAAGATTTACTGGGTGTGTGAAGTCCCTGTAAAGATGAGATGAAATCTCTTAGATCCTATAAACCACTGATGGGACGGTTTTTATGGTGCCCTACTTTCATCCCTACCATAGCCGATAGTGCGATGGCCATAGAGACACAACGGGAGACATAACGGGGGACTTGAGGCCATGACCTGAAATATCCATTGGTCCTCACCGAATGATCGAAACCAGTGACCCCAAGGTCGACAGTCGAGCGATTCACCACGCGACCATCCAGCCCCTTGATCGAATGGGTAGCACGAACCAATCGACTTTAGTTCACTGAACAAGGTTTTTAAAAAAAGAAAAACGTCATCTGAATTTCCACACCTGCACTTGGACTTAGCTGAGAAGTTTACATGGTAAGTGTGACGTCAGATGCGGGATTTTGTGTACAGCAAGTTTTGTGAGGTATTCATGTTCAACTTTTTAAAAAAGATGATGGTAAAATTATGTGAAGCTCATGAATGGTTGTTTGCCAACCTTCTGGGTTTTTTTTTTTGTAATGTAAAGTATATTTATTGAACTTGGTTTAATGTCTTAATATGGAATACTGAAAATAATAAATCAATAAATTTAAATGGTAAAAATAGACATTTCAACTTCCCTATCTGCGACAGACGTATGATTCCTGCGATGGACGCATGATACCGTTAGATTAAAAACAAAACATATGCATGATCCTTAACGAAACAAAAATAAAATACTCATACATTTAAAATAATAAAAATAAATAAATAAATAATCTAACAACTCACTCCATGACCTACATATTTGACAGAACTGCTCCCATGCCTGTTTACTACCTGAAAAAAACGGCAACACTCTCTGCATTCATTTACAATGATGAATATGTCTG
>JAGDYQ010000084.1:196363-219518 GCA_021962125.1 Bulinus truncatus
GAACCGCTCTCTCTCTCTCTCTCTCTCTCTCTCTCTCTCTCTCTTTTGTATAGTCCAAATAGAAAAATATTTTCAACAGCCATTTGAACAATATTTAGCATGTAAAAAAAAAATAATGAAGTATTAATAAACATAACAACAACAAACAACTGACCCCCCCCCCCTGCATTCGGCCACTGTTGTATTAGACGTTTAAAGAGTTAAAACAACATCTCCCGACCTCTGACCCGTCCCAAAATAAACAATACAAAAAAAAAAGAAAACGAATACACACAGCAGAGCCGGGGATTATCGAGCACTTCTAAGACTTTCATCAAAGGTCAAAGGTCGTCTGAGCATCGATTTAAAAGGGGCTTAGGTGGGTAGGTTAACAAGAAAGATGTTACGGTTGGTTAATAGAGGTTGTAATTAACGATCTTCTACCATCAGTGTGTGTGTGTGTGTGTACATATATAATGCGTGTGTCTATGTATGTGTCAATGTGTTCTGTGTATGTATATGTGTGTGATCAACCGTTCATAGATCTATCTGTTGAGATGTGTGTTTGTGCACGCGTGTGTGTAGCATCTGTGTATGCCTGTATCAAATATATGCATGTGTGTGTGTGTGCAGGCACGTCGAGAGGGGGTCGGGGGTCATTGCCAGGGGGTCCGCATCTGTAAGGGGGCCCTGCCGCCCCGACCGTGTCAATTTTTCACGACTCATTGTGTATTTAGGGGCCCGCAATGATGTCCTGCCCTGGGGCCCTTCTTGGCTCTCGGCGCCCCTGTGTGTGTAAACGTTTATACTAGGACGGCCACAAGCCGCCACGTGTGGGAGGCAACGCAAGAAAAAGTCAGGATTTCCCGAACCTCTGCGGCCCCCGATGTCTATACTTATGATGTTTATACATTACTAGTGGGAAAAGCCTGCTGAAGCCGACAGAAGGGATAACAAGAAATATACGAAATACTGCAATAGAAAAGAACATGTGGCCTTTATTGCGATGAACAGAATACGATTTGAACAGAAATAACAAAGAAATGTATGAAATACTGTAATGGATAATAACATTTGGCGTTTATTGCCATGAACATAATACGATATGAAAACTACCTGCGAGGGAGACACAGGGTTACAACGCATACACCGCACGATATAAAAACTACCTGCGAGGGAGACACAGGGTTACAACGCATACACCGCACGATATGAAAACTACCTGCGAGGGAGACACAGGGGTTAAGACGATTATGTATTTAAGGATGCTCATGTGTTTGAATGTAGGACTGTCCTTATAGGACGCCTTTGTCTGTGTGTGTGTGTGTGTATGACTGGATTCATATGTACCTATTATTGTTTTTTTTTTACTCCAACATTAATCCGTTTTTTACTCCCCCCCCTCCCCATCTATCATTCCACAGCTGACATCATGGACGCATTTGAATCTAGGACGTTCACCAACAGCGCCGTCATCATCATGCTGCTCCGGGAGCAGTGCCTGCGCCTGTGGCAGCAGGGTGGAGTCGCCGCGCTCCCGTCCTACTGCTACACCGTCATAGGCTGACGCCCGGGGAGATACGCCCGCAAACATAGACAGACAAAAAAACAAAAACAGCACGACATGAGAGAAAATAACATCACTTAATTGATAGGGAGGGAAGACAGAAAGACATACTCTCGAATCTTTAGCCATAAAAAAAATACATACTCTCGACATCTTATTTATTGTAGTGTTACATCTTGTTATAAGATTCAGCAGTTAGATGTGGACAAATTACGGTAGACCTTTTGGGTCTTTTTTTTATATTTTTATTTTTTTTTTAGGACTTGCATGAAGCTCAATGTGAGCAAAGAGATTTTGCAGATTATTACTGCGAATGGTTGACATTTTCGTAAACTGCTGTTGATGTAATGTCAGGGGTCGACAGTTGATGAAATATTACTTCGAATAGACGGCAAACATAATTTTTTATTTCCTTTGATGCAAATTGTTGATGCTATTATGGTTATTACTTCATTGATATTATTAGTTTTATAACAAAAAATGGCATTTGATGGACTTGTGGTTTATCAAGGCATCATTAAAACACTATTACTGATCTCATACAACCTGTCATTGTGTCCTGTTTTATTTCGATATTTAGACGGACTCTTTTGTTATATGACATAATAAGAGATTTTATGTGTATTGCTTAATTTCGATATTTAGACGGACTCTTTTGTTATATCTCTTTTAACCTCCTAACAAAAGATTGTATTGATATTTGAAATGACCTTATCTTTGGTCGTTCTGTAAAGCGCTGAAAATCGATCTTAGGGTCCCTAGTTCGATCTCCGATGATGACCTGTAGATATCTCAGGTCATTCTAAAAGTACCCCTCTATTTCTCCATGGCCATCGCACTATCGGCTGTGATGGGAATGAAAGAAGGGCACTACAAAAACCGTCACAATATTGGTTGATAGGATCTAAGAGATTTTTATCTAATCCTAACAGAGACTTCACACACTTGGACCTACCTATGTAACACTTAGATTGGCAGCTGTAAGACTGTATTGCCATCTGGCTAGATGTAGGGTGGCGGTTCGAATCTCAGTTAACTAATTTGACCAAATTAGCTTTGATATTAGCTACATATCGTCTTGGCAACTGCTTTCAATGCACTTTCAGCCATGCTGGTGGACGGAGGTCATGTACAAAAGTGACATAGACAAAACGTAGAGGTCATGTAAAGGACTTTATTTCTCGAACTAATTTAAGTTTGCTGAACTTTCACCGGGATCTCAGAAGGGATCAAACTCAGTCTAGCGCCCTACACCGCACGGCCATCCGTCACCTACGGCCCATCCTACATTTAAGACCTTGACCTCAAACATGTCGGTGTTCTTTCGCCTTCGACCAGGGAACCTTTAAAGGAAAAAAAAACATGAGACAGAAAGTGAAAGAAAGAGAGAGGGAGAAAGAGAGAGAGAAAGAGAGAGAGAGAGAGGGAGAAAGAGAGAGAGAAAGAGAGAGAGAAAGAGAGAGAGAGGGGGGAGAGAGAGAGGGGAGAGAGAGAAAGAGAGAGAGAGAGAGAGAGGGAGAAAGAGAGAGAGAGAGGGGAGAGAGAGAGAGAGGGGAGAGAGAGAGAGGGGAGAGAGAGAGAGGGGAGAGAGAGAGGGGAGAGAGAGAGAGAGAGGGGAGAGAGAGAGAAGGAGAGGGGAGAGAGAGAGAGCTCAGGTGGGCCCCACCCCATTTTCACCATCCCTCTCCCGCCCCTCTTCCCTTCCTTAAGTTCAATAATACATGCTGCTGATGTGAACAAATCAATCAGTCAATCAGCAGATCGATGGAGACATAGCCAGCTCGGACGAAAATAAAAAAAAAAACTTTCTTGTGTTTAATGGATGCAGCAGCAACGTTCATGGAAATAGAAATACCTGAAACACAGACGTGTGTGTGTGGGGGGGGGGGGGGGACTAGGGCGGGTAGATAACCGTCTGCGACACGACAAATGTCAGGGTTAGCCATAGACAGAACTATAAATAGCCAGGTAGAGAAATACATGTATACATTTATATATACTAAATAACATTATGTTAGATCATCTATCTATCTATCAATTTAGTATCTATATATCTATCTATCAATTCTGGTACTACCTACATAAATTCTTTGATCGTCTTTCTGTCTGTCTTTCTGTCTGTCTGTCTGTCTTTCTGTCTGTCAGTCTTTCTGTCTGTCTGTCATTCTTTCTGTCTGTCAGTCTTTCTGTCTGTCAGTCTTTCTGTCTGTCTGTCGTTCTGTCTGTCTATTAAGAGTCTCATATTTGGCTTCTCTTTCTTAAAAAACAAGCGCTCACACACACACACACACACACACACACACACACGCACTTACACACACACTCGCATACACAAACGTTCAAACATACTCATGTTCACTAATCTCCGGGTCAATAACCCCAAGTTACCACATGACCACCTGACTGCCGTTGAAGCTCAAATATTCAACCTACAATATAAACAGAATGCTTGCTGCATAGTTTTTAAAACAAGGCAAAAATAAAACGAAAATCAAACCTAAAGGGAGTAACTGCCCTTGCGTCACAATAAAATTAAAAAAAAAACTGGCCAGATTTTGTTACATTTGAAAGGAAATGCAACAGAAAGCGGGGAAAATGAGTGTGGGTACTCACTTGAACGCATTCATTGCCTGTCATTGCCATTGTGATATTATTAATATTATTATTATTATTGTTCTTGGTAAACGTGGCCTTTAACTGAACATCCTGTTCTCTAGCTTCATGCGAGTCAAACTCAACAGCGGTAAGGCAGCAATTATATTTTCCATGGATTAGAAAGAAAAAAAAAATTAAAAACCCAAGATGCCAGGATGGCTTACCGCTAACGATTTCTCTCTGAAGCTGCAAACGAACAGTAACAACAACAACAACAATAACGGTTATAATAAAACATCTACAATTGCATACAATTGTCAAACTGATAATAGCATATAGCTTTATAATGTATGCTGAACGGTAGAGAGGAGATTTAAATATGGCTTACAATAATATTAAATATTGCAATAATGACGGCTGGTAATAAAGTAATATTTTTGTGTGGTCAATAAGAGATGTATGGTTTTAAATGGTTTTTGTTTCTGGATTGATTGAAAAAGTTTTTGAGAAAAGAAATGCGATGGATATATGTTTTCTGGGCAATGTAATGAATATGGCGAACGCACTTAGTTAACAACCCCCCCCCCCTTTCCCCACTGAAATATGAGGCAGACGACACATGACATATGGCTCAAGGCGTAGAGTGAAACATGACACACACAGTTTGTAAAGTATGTCAGCATCGGCGGTGAAATAAGTGATAAGTGAAAATGGCGGAGAGAGAGAGAGTGATTGAGAGACAGAGATAGAGAGAGACAGCGATAGACAGAAAGAGAAAGAGAGAGAGACACACACACATAGCGAGAGACAGAGAGAGAGAGAAAGGGAGAGAGAGAGAGACAGAGATAGAGAGACACAGCGCGAGACAGAGAGAGAGAAAGAGAGAGAAGGACAGAGAGAGAGAGAGAGAGAGAGAGACAGAGATAGATAAACACAGAGATAGACAGATAGAGAGAAAGAGAGAGAGAGAGAGAGAGAGAGAGAGAGAGAGAGAGAGGGAGACGGGGCGGATGGAGAGAGGGAGGGAGGTAGTAGGAGGTTAAAACACAAGGAGTGAAAGAAACTAAAAAGAGAAACACGAGCTACTGTCAAAACAAGGCAAGGACTAAACTATCATTAAAACCGTCCAATAATAATTAGTGACGACGAAACAAGTTCAAATACCACAATCTCCATTCTAATCAATCACAATCTCCATTCTAATCAATCACAATCTCCATTCTAATCAATCACAATCTCCATTCTAATCAACCCAGATTGAGGATGAATTGATAGTGCATTGGTTGTAAGCACGATTCTCTATTCCTATCACTCCAGCCAATGCAATCACCCCTAGCTACTCCCAGGCTCACCGACAGAAATTTCGGGCCCCTGGGCAGGGCTGTCACGGGCCCCCCGTGCTGATAATAATATTTTCAAAAGTTGATTGGTCAGCTCAGTCCGGGCCCCTAAAACTCGCCGGGCCCCTGGGCATTTGCCCCCCCCCCTCTTGGCGGCACTGGCTACTCCAATCACGCCCAAATCACTCACACATGCTCCAGTTATGCAAATCACCGCAGCCACTGCAATCATTCTTAGCTGCTCCAATCACCCACAGCTGCCACAATCATGCAGATCATCACAGCTGCCCCAATCACGCTAGTCCCCACAGCTGCCCCAACCGTCACGGCTGCCCCAATCACCCACTGCTGCCCCAATCACCCCCAGCTGCCCAAATACCCACATCCGCCTGAATCACCAGCATCCGCCCCAAACCCCCGTGGTCCATCCATGACGAATTCAGTCTCGACTATGGTGTGGACGTAGAAAACAATCATTTGTACCCCCCCCCACCCCCTCCAGTTGTATATAGTATTTAGACATAAAGGTCTCATCATAAAAGGTCCATCATACTGAATCCAGACCTAATAGGTCCACCTGTTGCCTGTGTGCAGACGGTCAACTCGTTTCCAGCTAGTTGCAGTGGTATAATCATGGTGTGTGTGTGTCGTGTGTGTGTGTGTGTGTGTGTGTGTGTGTGTGCGGACGATCCATACAGGCCGAAACTTTACCACCAAAAAAGAAGAGCACATAAATCGGATCATAAAATTCCATGATCTGTAATTGGTCATTTTTTTTTTGCTATTAAAATATGACATCAAAATATGACCTCAAAATATGACCTCAAAATATGACCTCAAAATATGACATCAAAATATGACATTTAGACTGGTCTGGATAGTCACAATGTCTAGGTGCACATATACTACCGATATTGTAACTAGTGCAGTCTGTCACAATAACAATGAACTTTACTTCACGATCGCTATGGAGATTATCCTTATATTAATACAAAACTTAATTGCAAGTCAAGTAAGTTACTATGTTTATAAGTGGCAGCTCGTTGGTGACATACGCTTGGTCAGTAATGCGTTGACAGAAAATCCTGCTATTTCTTTCCCCTTGCACCAGTACAATGCAGTGCAGCGCAGCACAGTCTAGTATGTTGTGGTATAGTATAATGGGGGCAGCATAGTAGAGTGCATAATAGTATAGTATAGTATAGTACAGTATAGTATAGTATAGTACTGTGCTCGATTTAAGAAAAACCAGTGCCGGGGATGAATAAAAATTTCTGCAGAGCCGGGAATAAATGTCTATGATTTCATACCAGGCTGGGATGTATTAGCTAAAGCAGAGCCGGGAATGACAGGTATTTACCGGCGGTAAATCGAGCCCTGGTATAGTGTAGTATAGTATAGTATAGTATAGTATAGTATAGTATAGTATAGTCACCACTACTGTACCTTCTTTACATCTTTATAAGTACTACGGAAAATTAAAGTTTAAATAAAATTCACATGAAGCGAATTATATAGTTTGATATAAATATTAATATACGTATTATATCCATATTCAGTTATTATGTTTTGCTATAAAAACAAAACAACCACAATAAGAGTTGACATCTTTTTCTAATACTGGCGAATGTGCACAGTTGGCAGCAGCCTTATACGTTTTGTGTTTTTTTCATTGTTTCGTTTCTCATCGAGTATTTTATGTGCCACGTGCACTGTACCCGGAAGCGAACAGTCTAACAGGCAACTTGTCAACTTTAGACAATGTAAATCACAAAGCCGACAGAACCTGTCCAATGACCGACCCTTTACTATTATTTTTTACATACTTTAACTGTTTATTTATTCCAGTAATGAAGCAGGGAACACATTGACAATGGGTGGAGTTATTCATACTTTTAAAAATAGTACATTTATAAAGAATGCGTTTAAAGAATAAAAGCGTTGGCATGTGCGGCCTTTGAAATGGGCAGGGCCTAAGGCGAGTTTCATTATGAGGGGGGGGGGCGAAGGCCGGAAATGTGTAGACTATAATATACCATGGTTGACTCACGTTAGTTGGCCATAATATAGTAGGGGTGGCCACGTTAGTTGGTGATACGTGTAGTTAAATAATGTCGGTGATTAATGTTGGTGATTAATGTTGGTGATACGTGTAATTAAATATTGTTGGTGATTAATCTTGGTGATACATGTAGTTAAATAATTGTTGGTGATTAATGTTGGGGATACGTGTTGTCATACAATTTTGGTGATTAATGTTCCTGATTAATGTTGGTTATACATGTTGGGGGATTAATCTTGACGATGTATGCTGATAAATAAATGTTGATGATTAGTGTTTGGGGGATACATGCTGTTGATTAATGTTGGTGATTAATGTTGGTGATTAATGTTGGTGATTAATGTTGGTGATTTGGCGGAAAGCCTTTGTGTGTGTGTGTGTAACAGGGGTCATGTGTAAAAAAAAAAATAAACAACAACAGTGGTGATTGTGAAAGACGGACAAAACAAAATCTATAAAACTGACCCATTCGTATGGACAATCTAATTATGGTGACTAAGTGGCGCTTTGGTAGACAGCAGGATCTCCATGCTCCAGCCCAACCGCCGGCATGCCATGGGATACGGGTTCGACTACCGGTGCTTCAGTCACCTACCTATGCCACCATGGTCATTGCACTATCGCCTATGATTGAAGGGGGGGGGGAAGGAAAGAGCAAGTAATGGGTCAATGGGTCATGGGTCAATGGGTCGCTAAATTGGATGGGTCACATGGGTCATGGGTCAATGTTCCCTGACACACGACCCATCATTAGTCTCCGCCCGACCCTAAAAAAAAAAACCCATCGTCGCGCGATTTTTAAAAAATTCAAAATGGTTTCTATGGCGACGGCCGCCATCTTGAAAATAACAACATTCAATGGGTCATGGGTCATGATGGGTCTTGGTCAAGAACTTGATGGGTCATATAGGTCATGGGTCAAGCTCAGTGACCCATTACTTGCTCTGGGGGGGGGGGGAATGAAAGAAGGGCACAATAAAAACAGTCCCATTAGTGGTTTGTAAGATTTAAGAAATTTCATCTCATCCTTACGGGGTACTTCACACACACCCCTCACCCCTCCTTAATATGGAGAAGGAGGGGGGGGAGGGAGGGAGGGTCGGTCAAGCTGTCGGCCCTATAGCCACCCACTGCCGTTTTTTCTTCACAGTGACACTTGGGGAAAACTCTTTAAAACTCATGTGAAAATGTAGCAACCATTGATAATTGATTCCTCAAACTCATGACCTCCTGGAACATAGCCCCCCTCCCACAAGAGTTCAGGGGCCCACGTAAAACTATTACAACATGACCCCCTTCCCACCCACACCCCCCTTTTTATGACCTACCCCCCCCCCCATCCCCGAGTTGCAGCAAAATAAATAAATAAAAACACATTTCGCAATGAGATCCCTGATAAATGTCTGGTTTACGGCCCGGCCTGGTGTGCGGCCCTGTCTGGCGTGCGGCCCGGCCTGGTGGATAGGTATGGATTCAGAAATGTGTTTCTCTTTCATTCAACACAATTAGCACGTATCGAAGTAATACCTGACATTAACACCCAGGTTTCATTAACAAACCCGTAAGTCAGTCAATAATTCTCTGTCTATGTGTCGGCCATAAGTTTAGTCCATTCTCTCTTGTCTATGTGTCGGCCATAAGTTTAGTCCATTCTCTCTTGTCTATGTGTCGGCCATAAGTTTAGTCCATTCTCTCTTGTCTATGTGTCGGCCATAAGTTTAGTCCATTCTCTCTTGTCTATGTGTCGGCCATAAGGTAGTCCATTCTCTCTTGTCTATGTGTCGGCCATAAGGTAGTCCATTCTCTCTTGTCTATGTGTCGGCCATAAGTTTAGTCCATTCTCTCTTGTCTATGTGTCGGCCATAAGTTTAGTCCATTCTCTCTTGTCTATGTGTCGGCCATAAGGTAGTCCATTCTCTCTTGTCTATGTGTCGGCCATAAGGTAGTCCATTCTCTCTTGTCTATGTGTCGGCCATAAGTTTAGTCCATTCTCTCTTGTCTATGTGTCGGCCATAAGTTTAGTCCATTCTCTCTTGTCTATGTGTCGGCCATAAGTTTAGTCCATTCTCTCTTGTCTATGTGTCGGCCATAAGGTAGTCCATTCTCTCTTGTCTATGTGTCGGCCATAAGGTAGTCCATTCTCTCTTGTCTATGTGTCGGCCATAAGTTTAGTCCATTCTCTCTTGTCTATGTGTCGGCCATAAGTTTAGTCCATTCTCTCTTGTCTATGTGTCGGCCATAAGTTTAGTCCATTCTCTCTTGTCTATGTGTCGGCCATAAGTTTAGTCCATTCTCTTGTCTATGTGTCGGCCATAAGTTTAGTCCATTCTCTCTTGTCTATGTGTCGGCCATAAGTTTAGTCCATTCTCTCTTGTCTATGTGTCGGCCATAAGGTAGTCCATTCTCTCTTGTCTATGTGTCGGCCATAAGGTAGTCCATTCTCTCTTGTCTATGTGTCGGCCATAAGGTAGTCCATTCTCTCTTGTCTATGTGTCGGCCATAAGTTTAGTCCATTCTCTCTTGTCTATGTGTCGGCCATAAGTTTAGTCCATTCTCTCTTGTCTATGTGTCGGCCATAAGTTTAGTCCATTCTCTCTTGTCTATGTGTCGGCCATAAGTTTAGTCCATTCTCTCTTGTCTATGTGTCGGCCATAAGGTAGTCCATTCTCTCTTGTCTATGTGTCGGCCATAAGGTAGTCCATTCTCTCTTGTCTATGTGTCGGCCATAAGGTAGTCCATTCTCTCTTGTCTATGTGTCGGCCATAAGTTTAGTCCATTCTCTCTTGTCTATGTGTCGGCCATAAGTTTAGTCCATTCTCTCTTGTCTATGTGTCGGCCATAAGTTTAGTCCATTCTCTCTTGTCTATGTGTCGGCCATAAGGTAGTCCATTCTCTCTTGTCTATGTGTCGGCCATAAGGTAGTCCATTCTCTCTTGTCTATGTGTCGGCCATAAGTTTAGTCCATTCTCTCTTGTCTATGTGTCGGCCATAAGTTTAGTCCATTCTCTCTTGTCTATGTGTCGGCCATAAGTTTAGTCCATTCTCTCTTGTCTATGTGTCGGCCATAAGTTTAGTCCATTCTCTCTTGTCTATGTGTCGGCCATAAGTTTAGTCCATTCTCTCTTGTCTATGTGTCGGCCATAAGGTAGTCCATTCTCTCTTGTCTATGTGTCGGCCATAAGGTAGTCCATTCTCTCTTGTCTATGTGTCGGCCATAAGGTAGTCCATTCTCTCTTGTCTATGTGTCGGCCATAAGGTAGTCCATTCTCTCTTGTCTATGTGTCGGCCATAAGGTAGTCCATTCTCTTGTCTATGTGTCGGCCATAAGTTTAGTCCATTCTCTCTTGTCTATGTGTCGGCCATAAGGTAGTCCATTCTCTCTTGTCTATGTGTCGGCCATAAGGTAGTCCATTCTCTCTTGTCTATGTGTCGGCCATAAGTTTAGTCCATTCTCTCTTGTCTATGTGTCGGCCATAAGGTAGTCCATTCTCTCTTGTCTATGTGTCGGCCATAAGGTAGTCCATTCTCTCTTGTCTATGTGTCGGCCATAAGGTAGTCCATTCTCTCTTGTCTATGTGTCGGCCATAAGGTAGTCCATTCTCTCTTGTCTATGTGTCGGCCATAAGGTAGTCCATTCTCTCTTGTCTATGTGTCGGCCATAAGGTAGTCCATTCTCTCTTGTCTATGTGTCGGCCATAAGGTAGTCCATTCTCTCTTGTCTATGTGTCGGCCATAAGGTAGTCCATTCTCTCTTGTCTATGTGTCGGCCATAAGTTTAGTCCATTCTCTCTTGTCTATGTGTCGGCCATAAGGTAGTCCATTCTCTCTTGTCTATGTGTCGGCCATAAGGTAGTCCATTCTCTCTTGTCTATGTGTCGGCCATAAGTTTAGTCCATTCTCTCTTGTCTATGTGTCGGCCATAAGGTAGTCCATTCTCTCTTGTCTATGTGTCGGCCATAAGGTAGTCCATTCTCTCTTGTCTATGTGTCGGCCATAAGGTAGTCCATTCTCTCTTGTCTATGTGTCGGCCATAAGGTAGTCCATTCTCTCTTGTCTATGTGTCGGCCATAAGGTAGTCCATTCTCTCTTGTCTATGTGTCGGCCATAAGGTAGTCCATTCTCTCTTGTCTATGTGTCGACCCCCCCCCCCCAATGAACTGCCTTTCTTGGCTCTACAAGTTCACGACACTGTGTTCAATGAAATATTCAAACAACTTTTCATGTCGGCTACCTCCTGCCTCACCCCCCCCCCCTCCTTTCCAAGATGACGAACTTATTGCACCTGATAAATAATTCCAACACTTTCATTCGACCAGGGACAACGGTGAGGTGTGGTGTTACCAGGGGGCGGGTGTGAGGGGGGGGGGGCAAGTATTTGTAGCGGGATGGCGATGTTCGTTGTTGCTACTTGATGTTGACTTTATTGTCAATGAGACCCCCCCTATCCCCTTTCTACCAACTTCCACACTCTCCCCCTACACACATATTAAGACTTTCCTTTCCTTTGAACCCGATGTTAACATTCTTTGTTTGTTATTATCCTAAGATAAGAATTTTTTTTTAAAAATCGTATGATTTATTAATGATGTAATTGTTGGTGTGTTCATGATGTTTGTATGTTATTTTGATAATGTCTCATTATAGTAGATATACTAGTTCAGATATACCCAGCTCAGATATACCAGCCCAGATATACCAGCTCAGATATACCAGCCCAGATATACCCAGCTCAGATATACCAGCCCAAATAAACCAGCCCAGATATAAAAGTAAGTAAAGTTCCCTTAGCACTAACGTGCCTTCGGGGCAGATTAAATGTAGAATTCATCTGTTTCTATAACCTCGGCATATATAGGGATTGTGTAGTTAGCACAACGCCCAGCCGCCTTAACTTCCCCAACTTAAAGTCAGGTACGCATTTAAAGCTGGGTGTACTTTTGAGACGACTTTGAAACACTTTCACCTGGAAAAATTCCCGTTGTTCTCACCGAGGATCGAACCCAGGACTCTCAGGTCGACAGTCGAGTATCTACACCACTCAGCCACCCGTCCAACTACCAGCCCAGATATATCTGGGGGGGGGTCATCAGCCCAGATATACTAGCCCAGATATACCAGCTGAGATATACCAGCCCAGATATACAAGCCCAGATATACCAGCCGAGATATACCAGCCGAGATATACCAGCCCAGATACACCAGCCCAGATATACCAGCCGAGATATACCAGCCGAGATATACCAGCTCAGATATACCAGCCGAGATATACCAGCTCAGATATACCAGCCGAGATATACCAGCCGGTTAACAGTTTGATGCAGTTGTATCTCAGTCTCTAGTACAGTTGGTTAACAGTTTGATACAGTTGTATCTCTATCTTTAGTACAGTTCGTTAACAGTTTGATGCAGTTGTATCTCTGTCTCTAGTACAGTTAACAGATTGGTATATCCCAGTGAAAATTGTGATTTCTGAATATTTTAATTAAGAATTTAATTGTGTTTTAAACTTTAAATAGTTCGCGGTTGATCCTAGTTATGTTATTAGAGGGACGGTAGAGAGGTTCTGAAATTTTATCAGATAACTTTATACTGTGGTATGTTAAATTTAAGTCAATATTTGCGTTTTACAAAATGTGAACGGCCCTAATTCAAAAAGGACACAACCGTTAACTGGTAATCAAAGGGACATAATTGTTAATTTTGTTATTTTTTTTAGAGGTGAAAATAAGAGCAGACTTCCTGCCAGGCACCATGAGTCAGCAGTTCATTGATTTCATCGGATATTGATTTCTTCCCCGTTCTCTCTCTCTCTCTCTCCCCCACCCCCACCCCCACCCATCAGATCATACCTGACGTCTGCTACAGTAAGACATCAACGGAAAATGGATTTTCCTTTTTTTTTTTTTTGCTATACTTTTTATTCCGTGGTTAGAACAATTCTAGCCTAGGTTCTAAACGTGCCTGAGCGAAATAACTGGTGAAAATTTAATCAATGGCAGGTGTGTATGGATGTGTGTGTGTGTGTGTGAGTGTGTGCGCGCGCGCGTGCATGTGAGTCACAGAGCGTGTCGGTGTATTGATTAGTTCCGTGGACCCATATGATTGGTTCAAAACGATCACGTGTCATCTAGCTTTAGGGACGTGTGGCAGATTGACTACCGTTACCTCCAGAGTGGAGCCTGAAAAATGACGTTAGGCCAAATTAAAGGTTTTATCTTAATGATTAAAATGTAATTCTAGATTCGTATACCCACTGTTTGTTTCCCCCCCCCCCCCAACCCCCTTTTAATAAAAATCAACAAAAGTTTATTATCTGAAAAGAAAAGAAAATGCTGCTTTTATAGAAAAGAGGAAAATGAGAAAATTGTAGTTAATGAATAAAAAATATTCCAGCGAATATTAAGTTTAATTCCTGAAGGGCTCTTTAAAGATTATCAATGGGTGGATTTAGAATAAAAAATAGTAATATATGCAACAATTTTAGGAAAAATTCATAATTGTTTCATAAACAGTGGCCGGTTTCCTATGTCAGAGGGGTAGATTCGAGTCCATGATTTGACAGACGATCGCTAACGGCCTAAATGGGTGCTTGGTGGGCTGTTTGGTAGCGAGCTGGAACTACATGCCTCCCTATTCATGGATTTTAGGATCTAAGATTAAAAAAAAACACCTCCCCCATTCAGGGGCCTCACAGATTGATCTGGATCCGCCTCTGGGTGTGGTGGGGTAATGGAATCGTTGGAGCCCCTCCCCCCCCCCCGCCAGGTGAGATTGCCTGCCGGTGTCGATTCGACAACGATTCACAAGAATAAAATGTGATACGTAAATCAAACCGAAAAAACCGTAAATAGAAAACTGAAATTGACATATTATGGGGGGGGGGGGGGGTATCCGGCACGATTACCCACCCCCACTGTCATTTCAACCCGTTACTTGGTCAGTTTTATAGTGGACTACTCATTAGTGTGAGGATGCAGGCCTGGGAGGTAATATGTCTGGGTCGACTCTAGACCATTCTCCCTCCTTTACCATTAAAAAAAAAAACTATCAATTGAGTTCTAACTACCACAATGAATTTATTATTTGCCCCAGTAACAGAGGCGTAGCGAGGGAAGGGGCAAAGGGGGCATCATGCCCCGGGCGCTACTTACAAAAGGGAGCCAAATGGTATATTTTACATATAATATTATATGGTTTTCGAATGAGGGGGGGCGGCTAAAAAGGTATTGGGCCCCAGGCCCCCAGTAGGCGTTAGTTTTCAAAAGCAAGGTAGATATAGATGCAGATATAGATATAGATGCAGATATAGATGCAAATATACATACATACAGTGTCGATGAGGGGGGGCAGAGGGCAAATGCCCAGGGGCCCGGCGAGTTTTAGGGGCCAGGACTGAGCTGGCCAATCAACTTTTGAAAATATTATCAGCACGGGGGGCCCGTGACAGCCCTGCCCAGGGGCCCTAAATTTGTGTCGGTGGGCCTGCATATATACATACAGATGAAGATGCAGATGTATTTAAAGATATACTTACAGATATATATATATACAGATGAAGATGAAGATGTATTTAAAGATATACTTACAGAGCTGTTGTTAGGCTTTTGGGTTTCCCTAAGTCTGCTATAGACATCTCTGGGGGTGGGGGGCTAAGGAAAAGACCATGTCAGAGATCTGAAAGTATTACATCTGATAAAACAATTGAACTGGAAAGAGGGATAGGGCTTTGTCACTTGTGAATTAGGCAGTTACCTCCTCCTCCTCCCTCCCTTTGCCTATCCATACAAACGGCCCAGTGAAATGTATTATGCAATATTATGGTATGAAATTAAATGGGTCACAACAATCAAGGGCGATCACTCCATTACAAAAGGGGACATAATTAATGCTGGAAAAAACAAAACAAATTAGAACATACCTAAAGTCATGTTGAAAAGAAAAAAAGTAGTTTTTTTTATTACCCTACACGTAGACATTTTGTTTGTTTTGTTGAAAAGAGTTTAGCACGGGGGGGGGGGGGTGAAATTAAACTATTCTAATCGTGGGGATCAACAGTTTCACACATTTAAAGAAAGGTTGGGCCAGGCGCTAAGGGGTGTAGTTTTATATGGGCTATTATGAAATCAAATGGACATAACGATTGTTTGTTTGTGAGGGCAGGTTACAGGGCCGTAATGGGCCCACAGTTTGCCCATATATGGCTTGGTATCCATGTGACCATATCTAAAAGAGCCATTCGTTTAAAGTCTTAATCATAAATGCAAAAAAAAAAAAAAAATGTTTCCCACCGGTGTGCTGCAGTATCCACCTTTTCAATTCACACCCCCTCCCCTCACCCATGTTCGATTACCGATGCTGAGATCGATATAATTATTCTGATCATGGCCCAGGCGGGGGGTGGTTGGGGGGGGGGAAGGACGGGGGAGGGGCTAGGGGATTTTTCTTTATCGGGGTGCAAGCCAAACCTTAGGCGGCAGTATAACAAAGAGAATTCAATGCTGCAGCGAATCTTCGCTGTATACAAACAAATAAAAAAATAAATGAATAGAAAAAACGATGTATTTAATTAGGTCACGCTGTTTATTTGCTCACAATATTGAGGTTACAGTTTTCAGCATTGACGTATTATTGATCAACCAACGATCGAACAGGTCACTACTTTTTCAATCCTTCATTTTAAGCCTGATAAGGTCACGCTCCTGGAATGGTCAGTATCCTTAGGCCTTTCTTTTTCACCTTTTTTTTTTTGAAATGCCATTTTTAAAAAAAAAATCTGGGTCACGTTCTGACGTAAGCATTTATAATCTGGGTCATTGGTTTGTCTCCCCTGGCCACTCGTAGAACTGGGTCATGATTTCTGCATTTGATACTTCACACACACACACATAAAATCCCTCCTCGACAATCTCCATCAATTGCAGTCTATCGGAACGTAGATGTATTCGTGCAAATAGCACATTGTTTAATATTCTGTCTGTCTGTCTGCAGTCTGAAACTTTTTCATTCGTCTCAACAAGTCAATACTTGCTTTTCATTCCACAGGGAGAAGCTGCTGGTCTGGGAGATTAAAAAAAAAATTAAATTAATGCAACGGAATAGTGATTTGAACATGTAATATTTAAAACAACATAAACCACTTGGATGTACGGATAGAACACGACATACAACTGAAAAAAGGGGGGGGGGGGAAACGTCTGCACTTTCTTCGACTATCTCTACCAGAGTGGATGATAAGGGGAGGCGATCACTTACAGGGGTCTCCGACAAGATCGAAATGTATTTCCCCAGAAAACCAGGCGCTGAATTATATTGGGCCCTTTTAAAGAAGGGGAAACAAAGGGCCCTTGCGTCAGGGGCCCAAAGTTTTCTGACTGATATCTACTGGCATCAATCAAGCTGTGTCTGTTCTATCTATCTATCTATCTATCTATCTATCTATCTATCTATCTATCTATCTATCTATCTATCTATCTATCTATCTATCTATCTATCTATCTATCTATCTATCTATCTATCTATCTATCTATCTATCATCTATCTATCTATCTATCTATCTATCTATCTATCTATCTATCTATCTATCTATCTATCTATCTATCTATCTAATCTATCTATCTATCTATCTATCTATCTATCTATCTATCTATCTATCTATCTATCTATCTATCTATCTAATCACTTCTGCTACAGAGATTATTTGATCGTTTCTTTTTAAGACATCCCGCACGTGCGCACTTCTACTCCACGAGTCATAAATTAGAAATAAATACTTCTCCTAGCCCCCCCCCCCAACCCACCCCCGGGTGCGTTAAAGAGGTCGATAGACCTGCCGTCCGTGCTCCGTGCCTTCGCCTTTGTTAACAACCACCCCCCCCCCTCCTTTCCGCCAGGTTTGATGAAGACGGTAAGAACAATGCCTGGTTTTGAACGATTTGACGACAAGTAGAAACACGTACCCGGTTATTACAATACCGTTGCTTTTTTTTCTTTCATTCTTTCTTTCTCTCCATTTTTAAATGCAAACACTGCATTGTCCAGCTATCAAGTCGAACAGCACCACCCTCCTCCAACTCCCTCCCCACCTCTCGGGCCAAGTCTCTAAGTTGTTCTATAATACTGAAATTTTTTTTTTTTTTATTTTTTTAAAACAAAAGGGAGGAAAAAAAAATAAACCAGTCCCAATCCAGCCCCAGGTGACGAGTCTCGCCCCGAGGGGGGTGGGGGGGGAGGGGAGCCATGTTGAGGGAGGCGAGAGTAGGGCTCGCACACACGAGAGGCGAGCACTGCTACTCTCTAAACCGAAACGCTAACTCACTGTGCTCAGACACGGGGGGGGGGGGGGAGAGGTAGTGCATTGCGGCCCTTCCCCTCATTTCCACTCCCTCGTCATTCCTTCCCCCCCCCCAGACGCGCAACCCCCCCGCGATCGATATAACACACGCACTCACACACACTCACTCAGAGTGACGAATGCACAACAGCGAGAGCTCACCTCGATCACAGATGCACCCCTTCCCTTCCCCCTTCTTCTCTCCGCATGCCCGCCTCCCCTTCTCACCTCCAATTCCTCCCCCCCCCCCCCGGGTAACCCTGTACCACGCCATTGGCTGTGTCTGTTACGTCAGGTGTTTGAAATGTTTAACAAAGAAACAATACACCTAGCGGGATATCGAGTTGGGTGTGGGGGTAACTGAGGTGGGGGGGGGAAGGCTCGAAGGAGTTCGGAAGGGCGCGGGAGTGCGTTCATGTGTGCAGGACAGTAAAAAATGTGAACCTTCCCCCCCCCCCCACCACCCCCTCCCCCAACAGCCCCTCTCTACTTTAGTTTTTTTTTCCAAGTTGACAGACGCGGTTAAAAAAAAAAATCATTAAAATTACTGGTTATTTTTTTTTTTGTATATAATTCTGAAAAGTATAACTTGTACATTAACATAATACACACACGGCGGGGAGGGTGGGTGTGGGGTGTGGGGAGGAGTGAGATGGGGGAGGAGGAGGAAGGTTGAGGTCAAACCTGATGAATAAATGATTAAAAAAAAATTTCAAATAATTCGCGAGGAAATAACAGACTGTCCATCCAAAAGGTGCTACTACTGCGAGGGAATAACAGACTGTCCATCCAAAAGGTGCTACTACTGCGAGGGAATAACAGACTGTCCATCCAAAAGGTGCTACTACTGCGAGGGAATAACAGAATGTCTATCCAAAAGGTGCTACTACTGCGAGGGAATAACAAAGTGTCTATCCAAAAGGTGCTACCACTGCGAGGGAATAACAGAGTGTCTATCCAAAAGGTGCTACCACTGCGAGGGAATAACAGAATGTCTATCCAAAAGGTGCTACTACTGCGAGGGAATAACAGAATGTCTATCCAAAAGGTGCTACTACTGCGAGGAAATAACAGACTGTCTATCCAAAAGGTGCTACTACTGCGAGGGAATAACAGACTGTCTATCCAAAAGGTGCTACTACTGCGAGGGAATAACAGACTGTCTATCCAAAAGGTGCTACTACTGCGAGGGAATAACAGAATGTCTATCCAAAAGGGGCTACTACTGCGAGGGAATAACAGAATGTCTATCCAAAAGGTGCTACCACTGCGAGGGAATAACAGAATGTCCATCCAAAAGGTGCTACCACTGCGAGGGAATAACAGAATGTCCATCCAAAAGGTGCTACTACTGCGAGGGAATAACAGAATGTCTATCCAAAAGGTGCTACTACTGCGAGGGAATAACAGAGTGTCTATCCAAAAGGTGCTACCACTGCGAGGGAATAACAGAATGTCTATCCAAAAGGTGCTACCACTGCGAGGGAATAACAGAATGTCTATCCAAAAGGTGCTACTACTGCGAGGAAATAACAGAATGTCTATCCAAAAGGTGCTACTACTGCGAGGGAATAACAGAATGTCTATCCAAAAGGTGCTACCACTGCGAGGGAATAACAGAATGTCTATCCAAAAGGTGCTACCACTGCGAGGGAATAACAGAATGTCTATCCAAAAGGTGCTACCACTGCGAGGGAATAACAGAATGTCTATCCAAAAGGTGCTACTACTGCGAGGGAATAACAGAATGTCTATCCAAAAGGTGCTACTACTGCGAGGGAATAACAGAATGTCTATCCAAAAGGTGCTACTACTGCGAGGGAATAACAGAATGTCTATCCAAAAGGTGCTACTACTGCGAGGGAATAACAGAATGTCTATCCAAAAGGTGCTACTACTGCGAGGGAATAACAGAATGTCTATCCAAAAGGTGCTACTACTGCGAGGGAATAACAGAATGTCTATCCAAAAGGTGCTACTACTGCGAGGGAATAACAGAATGTCTATCCAAAAGGTGCTACTACTGCGAGGGAATAACAGTGTCTATCCAAAACTACTGCGAGGGAATAACAGAATGTCTATCCAAAAGGTGCTACTACTGCGAGGGAATAACAGAATGTCTATCCAAAAGGTGCTACTACTGCGAGGGAATAACAGAATGTCTATCCAAAAGGTGCTACTACTGCGAGGGAATAACAGAATGTCTATCCAAAAGGTGCTACTACTGCGAGGGAATAACAGAATGTCTATCCAAAAGGTGCTACCACTGCGAGAGAATAACAGAATGTCTATCCAAAAGGTGCTACCACTGCGAGGGAATAACAGAATGTCTATCCAAAAGGTGCTACTACTGCGAGGAATAACAGAATGTCTATCCAAAAGGTGCTACTACTGCGAGGGAAAACAGAATGTCTATCCAAAAGGTGCTACTACTGCGAGGGAATAACAGAATGTCTATCCAAAAGGTGCTACTACTGCGGGAATAACAGAATGTCTATGTGCTACTACTGCGAGGGAATAACAGAATGGTGCTACTACTGCGAGGGAATAACAGAGTGTCTATCCAAAAGGTGCTACTACTGCGAGGGAATAACAGAGTGTCTATCCAAAAGGTGCTACTATGCGAGGGAATAACAGTGTCTAAAGGTGCTACTACTGAGGAATAACAGAATGTCTATCCAAAAGGTGCTACTACTGCGAGGGAATAACAGAATGTCTATCCAAAAGGTGCTACTACTGCGAGGGAATAACAGAATGTCTATCCAGAATGTCTAAAGGTGCTACTACTGCGAGGGAATAACAGAATGTCTATCCAAAAGGTGCTACCACTGCGAGGGAATAACAGAAGTGTCTATCCAAAAGGTGCTACCACTGCGAGGGAATAACAGAATGTCTATCCAAAAGGTGCTACTACTGCGAGGGAATAACAGAATGTCTATCCAAAAGGTGCTACTACTGCGAGGGAATAACAGAATGTCTATCCAAAAGGTGCTACTACTGCGAGAGGGAATAACAGAATGTCTATCCAAAAGGTGCTACTACTGCGAGGGAATAACAGAATGTCTATCCAAAAGGTGCTACTACTGCGAGGGAATAACAGAATGTCTATCCAAAAGGTGCTACTACTGCGAGGAAATAACAGAATGTCTATCCAAAAGGTGCTACTACTGCGAGGGAATAACAGACTGTCTATCCAAAAGGTGCTACTACTGCGAGGGAATAACAGACTGTCTATCCAAATGTGCTACTACTGCGAGGGAATAACAGAGTGTCTATCCAAAAGGTGCTACTACTGCGAGGGAATAACAGAGTGTCTATCCAAAAGGTGCTACTACTGCGAGGGAATAACAGAATGTCTATCCAAAAGGTGCTACTACTGCGAGGGAATAACAGAATGTCTATCCAAAAGGTGCTACTACTGCGAGGGAATAACAGACTGTCTATCCAAAAGGTGCTACTACTGCGAGGGAATAACAGAATGTCTATCCAAAAGGTGCTACTACTGCGAGGGAATAACAGAATGTCTATCCAAAAGGTGCTACCACTGCGAGGGAATAACAGAATGTCTATCCAAAAGGTGCTACCACTGCGAGGGAATAACAGAATGTCTATCCAAAAGGTGCTACCACTGCGAGGGAATAACAGAATGTCTATCCAAAAGGTGCTACCACTGCGAGGGAATAACAGAATGTCTATCCAAAAGGTGCTACTACTGCGAGGGAATAACAGAATGTCCATCCAAAAGGTGCTACTACTGCGAGGGAATAACAGAATGTCTATCCAAAAGGTGCTACTACTGCGAGGGAATAACAGAATGTCTATCCAAAAGGTGCTACTACTGCGAGGGAATAACAGAATGTCTATCCAAAAGGTGCTACTACTGCGAGGGAATAACAGAATGTCTATCCAAAAGGTGCTACTACTGCGAGGGAATAACAGAATGTCTATCCAAAAGGTGCTACTACTGCGAGGGAATAACAGAATGTCCACCCAAAAGGTGCTACTACTGCGAGGAAATAACAGACTGTCTATCCAAAAGGTGCTACTACTGCGAGGGAATAACAGAATGTCTATCCAAAAGGTGCTACTACTGCGAGGGAATAACAGAATGTCTATCCAAAAGGTGCTACTACTGCGAGGGAATAACAGAATGTCTATCCAAAAGGTGCTACTACTGCCAAAGGGAGTGGAGAGCTGGGGTGTGGGGGTGTAATCAAAACAAGTAAATCATTTGGTCGTTAAATGAAAACAATTTGAGTTTTGGACAGGAGAGTTCCAGACTACACCTCCTCTACCTTGACCTACAGGCAGTGTGATCAGAAACAGTTTTATTATTAATGGTTTTTTTTTTTCAAACATAACAAGTTGCCGTATAACGAGGGTTTTATATTGGGTTTATCACCGGGGACGGCTCAAGAATATCCGCCCCCCCCATATTCGAAAACATATGATATTATATGTAAAATATACCATTTTAGTGCCCCTTTGTGAGTAGCGCCCGGGGCATGATGCCCCCCCTTGTCCCCCGCCCCTCGCTACGCCACTGACGCCACTGCATTAAAGTATAAGTACAATTAATGTAGGCTACAGTGTTGTTATATAGGCTTCAATTATGAATGTATTAAAGTGCAGTGTAGTATGTATTGGGGTGGGGGGGTGGATTTTTTGAGATTCGTTTTTATAAAGTTACTTTGGAGAGGGAGGGATTTTCAGTAAAATATTTTGGTAATCTCTTATTTTACGTGCAGAAATTATTTTGATACTTTACCTCTATAAACATTCCAAATCATAGTATTGATTGTTATTTATTAAAAGAATAAGAAAAAAATTTAAAAAAATAAGAAGCTATCCCCCTAACATAAATTTGGTTTAAATAATTTTTGTCATGCCTTTTGAGGGCTAAGCATCAGTGTTTGTAAGGGTACCGTTTTTTACTATATAAGCTATATTAATTATGTCTTTTTCAGGGCCCCATTCTACACCTAAGATATAGTGATAAAAAATAAATGGCCCATTGGGACATCAAGGGCGTCTATCCTACTAACAAATAATGTGTTTAATCATTTTCTTCATGCCCTATGGGAGTCAGGCCTTACTGCTTCTCATGGTACTGTTTTTCCTATATAATCCTTTGTTAAGTATGCCCCATTAGTTTCTTCATTGTAAAATGCTAAATTGGCAGCAACATCACTGGAATTCGGTGGTGTTTTTTAAAATTGTTAAACAGAAAATATACGGAACGAAAGAAAATTGTTAACAAAGGATAAGGGGAAAAAGGGGGG
>JAGDYQ010000084.1:220018-239265 GCA_021962125.1 Bulinus truncatus
CACATAGATAGATAGATAGATAGATAGATAAGATAGATAGATAGATAGATAGATAGATAGATAGATAGATAGATAGATAGATAGATAGATAGATAGATAGATAGATAGATTGATTGATTGATTGGTTGATACCGAGTAGATATCAGTCAGAAAACTTCACGTTTGAACCAAAGGGCCCTTTGTTTTTCCTTCTTTAAAAGGGCCCAATATAATTCAGGGGGAAATACATTTCGATCTTGTCGGAGCCCCCGCAAAGTGATCGCCTCCCCTTATCATCCACTCTGGTAGAGATAGTCGGAAGAAAGTGCAGACATTCCCCCTCAGTCGTATGTCGTGTTCTATCCGTACATCCAAGTGGTTTATGTTGTTTTAAATATTACATGTTCAAATCACTATTCCGTTGCATTAATTTTATTTCTTTTTTTAATCTCCCAGACCAACAGCTTCTCCCTGTGGAAAGAAAAGCAAGTATTGACTTGTTGAGACAGGCCGAAAAGTTTCAGACTGCAGACAGACAGACAGAATGATGGGAACAATGTGCTATTTGCGGATACATCTACGTTCCGATAGCCTGCAATTGTTGGAGATTTTCGAGGAGGGATTTTGTGTGTGTGTGTATGAAGTATGAAATGCAAAAATCATGACCCAGTTCTACGAGTGGCCAAAGGGGAGACAAACAAATGACCCAGATTATAAATGATTACGTCAGAACGTGACCAGATTTTTTTTTAATGGCATTTCAAAAAAAAAAGAGGTGAAAAAGAAAGGTCAAAGGATACTGACCATTCCAGGAGCGTGACCTTATCAGGCTTAAAATTAGATTGAAACAGTAAAGACCTGTTTGATCGTTGGTTGATCAGTAATACATCAATGCTGAAAACTGTAACCTCAATATTGTGAGCAAATAAACAGCGTGACCTAATTAAATACATCGTTTTTTCTATTCATTTATTTTTTTATTTGTTTGTTTGCATTTGGCGTGAATTCGCTGCAGCATTGAATTCTCTTTAATTTATACTGCCACCTAAGAGTTTGGCCTGCACCCCGATAAAGAAAAATCCCTAGCCCCTCCCCACCCGGGTCCTTCCCTCCCCCCCCCACCACCCCCGCCTGTGCCATGATCAGAATAATTATATCGATCTCAGCATCGGTAATCGAACATGGGAGTAGTGGTAGAGTAGAGGAATTGAATTGAAAAAGGTGGATACTACAGCACACTGGTGGGAAACATTTTTTTTGCATTTATGATTAAGACTTTGAACGAAAAGCTCTTTTAGATATGGTCACATGAATTATCGAGCCATATATAGGGCAAACTGTGGGCCCATTTTAGCCGTGTAACTAGCCCTC
Source organism: Bulinus truncatus (assembly GCA_021962125.1). Taxonomy (NCBI): domain Eukaryota; kingdom Metazoa; phylum Mollusca; class Gastropoda; family Planorbidae; genus Bulinus; species Bulinus truncatus. The sequence continues at coordinate 221,369 of JAGDYQ010000084.1, forward strand.
ACTGACAAACAATCGTTATGTCCATTTGATTTCACTTATTACCCCATATAAAACTACACCGCATAGCTCCTGGCACAACCTTTCTTTAGAATGTGAAACTGAAGCCCAGTCCCCACGATTAGAATAGTTTAATTCCACCCCCAAAACCCCGTGGTAAGTTCTTTTCAACAAAACAAACAAAAATGTCTACGTGTAGGGTAGTTTAAAATTTTTTTTTCTTTTCAACATGACTTTAGGTATGTTCCTGGTTTGGTTTGTTTTTTCAGCATCAATTATGTCCCCTTTTGTAATGGAGTGATCCCCCTTGATTGTTATGACCAATTAATTTCATATCATAATATTGCATACTATAATAATACATTTCACTGGACCGTTTGTATGGATGAGCAAAGGGGAAAGGGTAACTCACTAATTCACAAGTGACAAAGCCCCATTCCTCTTTCCAGTTCAATTGTTTTATCAGATGTAATACTTTCAGATCTCTATTTAGTCTTTTCCTTAGCCCCACCCCCCGAGCTGTCTATAACAGACTTAAGGACAAGCTTAAACCTAACAATAGCTTTGTAAGTATATCTTTTAAATGCATCTTCATCTGTATATGTATATGCAGGCCCACCGACACAATTTCCGGGCCCTGGGCAAGGCTGTCACGCCCCCCCGTGCTGATAATAATATTTTCAAAAGTTGGTTGGCTAGCTCAGTCCGGGCCCTAAAGCTCGCCGGGCCCTGGGCATTTGCCCCCTATCGGCGGCACTGTATTAAGCATGTATGTATATCTGCATCTATATCTACCTTGCTTTTGAAAACTAACGCCTACTGGGCGCCCTGGGCCCAATACCTTTTTAGCACCCCCAATTCGAAAACCATATAATATTAAATGTAAAATATACCATTTGGCGCCCCTTTGTGAGTAGCGCCCGGAGGATGATCCCCCTTGCCCCTTCCCTCGCTACGCCACTGTTACTGGGGCAAATAATAAGTCCCTTACGGTAGTTAAAACTCCATTGATAGTTTTTTTTTGTGGGTTTTTTTTAAATGGCAAAGGAGGGTAAGACGGGCTAGAGTCGACTGAGCCTGTCTCTCCACCTGTGAGTAGTTCGGTATAAAACTGACCAAGTAATGGAGTTGAAATGACTGTGGGGGTAGGGGGATCTTGCCGAAGACCTCCACCCCCTATAATATGTCAATTTCAGTTATCTATTTACACATTGTTTTCGGATTGATTTACGTATCACATTTTATTCTTGTGGATCGTTGTCGAATCGACACCGGCAGGCTTTCTCACCTGGTGGGGGTGGGGGGGGGCCCTCCGAGGGATTCCCATCCTCCACCACGCCCAGAGGCGGATCCAGATCAATCTAGTGAAGTCCCTAATAGATGGGTGAGGTGTTTTTTAATCTTAGACCTAAAATCATGAATATGGAAAAAATGTTAGTTCCAGCTCACTAACAAACAGCCCACCAGCCCACCCATTTAGGCTGACAGCGGTCTGCCTGTCAAATCATGGACTCGAATCTACCTCTAACATGAAAAATACTTCCCGTGTGAGGAAGCTTTGGCCACTGTTTATGAAACAATTATAAAATTATCCTAAAAAAAAAGATATTACATATATTACTATTTTTAATTCTAAATCCATACAAAGTTAATCTTTAAAGAGCCCTTCAGGAATTAAACCCAATAATCCCTTAGATGGTTCCACTCATTAACTACAATTTTCTCATTTTCCTCTTTTCTATAAAAAACAGCATTTTCTTTTTCTTTTCAGATAATAAACCTTTGTTGATTTTTATTAAAAATGGTGGGGGTGGGGGGGGATAATGGAGGGTATACGAATCACAAATTACATTTTAATCATTAACATAAAAACTTTTAATTTGGCCTAACGTCATTTTTCAGGCTCCACTCTGAAGGTAACGGTAGTCAATCTGCCCACCCCGTCCCCTAAAGCTAGATGCCACGTGATCGTTTTGAACCTAATCATATGGGTCCACGGAACTAATCAATACACCGACACGCTCTGTGACTCCACATGCACGCGCGCGCGCACACACTCACACACACACGTCCAAATTTTCTTGCAATTGATTTAATTTTCACCAGTTATTTCGCTCAGGCACGTTTTAGAAGCTAGGCTAGAATTGTTCTAACAACGAGATAAAAATTATAAAAAAAAAAAAAAGAAAATCCATTTTCCGTTGATGTCTTACTGTGGCAGACGGCAGCGTGGTCTGATGGGAGATGGAAAGGGGTGGGGTGGGGTGGGGGGGTGAGAGAACGAGGAAGAAATCAATATCCGATGAAATCAATGAACTTCTGACTCATGGTGCCTGGCAGGAAGTTACTCTTTATTTTCACCTCTACAAAAATAGCAAAATTAACAATTATATGTCCTTTGATTGCCAATTAACAATTATGTCCTTTTATTACAGTTAACAGTTTGTGTCCTTTTTTGAATTAGGCCGTTCACATTTTGTAAAAGAACATAGTATTGACTTAAATTTAATATACCACAATATAAAGATATCTGATAAAATTTCAGAACCTCTCTACCGTCCCTCTAAAAACATAACTAGGATCAAGACCGAACTATTTAAAGTTACCAAAACAACTAAAGTCTTAATTTAAATATTCCGAAATCACAATTTTCCTGGGATATACAATAATCATTTAACCAAAAATACTAGAGACAGAGATACAACTGCATCAAACTGTTAACCAACTGTACTAGAGACAGAGATACAGCTGTATCAAACTGTTAACCAACTGTACAAGAGACAGAGATACAACTGTATCAAACTGTTAGCCAACTGTACTAGAGACAGAGATACAACTGTATCAAACTGTTAACCAACTGTACTAGAGACAGAGATACAACTGCATCAAACTGTTAACCAACTGTACTAGAGACAGAGTTACAACTGCATCAAACTGTTAACCAGCTGTACTAGAGACATAGTTACAACTGCATCAAACTGTTAACCGACTGTACTAGAATCAGAGATACAACTGCATCAAACTGTTAACCAACTGTACTAGATACAGAGTTACAACTGGCTCGTATATCTGGGCTGGTATATTTCAGCTGGTATATCTGGGCTGGTATATCTCATCTGGTATATCTGGGCTGGTATATCTGGGCTGGTGATTCCCCCCAGATATATCTGGGCTGGTAGTTGGACGGGTGGCTGAGTGGTGTAGATACTCGACTGTCGACCTGAGAGTCTTGGGTTCGATCCTCGGTGAGAACAACGGGAATTTTTCCAGGTGAAAGTGTTTCAAATTCGTCTCAAAAGTCCACCCAGCTTTAAATGCGTACCTGACTTTAAGTTGGGGAAGTAAAGGCGGCTGGGCGTTGTGCTAACCACACAATCCCTTCATATGCCGAGGTTATAGAAACAGATGAATTCTACATTTAATCTGCCCCGAAGGCACGTTAGGGCTTGGGGAACTTTACTTACTTTTATATCTGGGCTGGTATATTTGGGCTGGTATATCTGGGCTGGTACATCTGAGCTGGTATATCCTGATCTGGGTATATCTAGGCTGGTACATCTAATCTGGGTATATCTGAGCTGGTATATCTGGGCTGGTATATCTGAGCTGGGTATATCTGAGGCTGGGTATGTCTGGGCTGGTACATCTGATCTGGGTATATCTGAGCTGGTATATCTGAGCTGGTATATCTGGGCTGGTATATCTGGGCTGGTACATCTAGATCCTAGTTATATCTGAGCTGGGTATATCTGAGCTGGTATATCTGAGCTTCTAGTATATCTGGGCTGGTACATCTGATCTGGGTAATATCTGAGCCCGATGTATCTGAGCTGGTATATCTGGGCTGGTATATCTGGGCTGGTATATCTGGGCTGGTATATCTGAGCTGGTATATCTGGGCACAGTACATCTGGGCTGGTACATCTGATCTGGGTATATCTGAGCTTGTGTATCTGGGCTGGATTATCTGGGCTGGTATATCTGGGCTGGGTATATCTAGATTTAGTATATCTACTATAATGAGACATTATCGAAGTAACATGCAATCATCATGAAAACCCTTCAACAATTACATCATTCAATAAATCATATGATTTTCTAAAAAAAATTCTTATCTTAGGATAATAACAAACAAAGATGTTGACATCAGGTTCAAAGAAAGGGAAAGTCTTAATATGTGTGTGGGGAGAGTGTGGAAGTTGGTAGAAAGGGGATGGGGAAGTCACATTGACAATAAAGTCAACATCAAGTAGCAGCAACGAACATCGCCATCCCGCACATATACTTGCCCCCCCCTCACACCTGCCCTGGTAACACCACACCTCACCGTTGTCCCTGGGCCGAATGAAAGGGCAGTTGGAATTATTTATTAGGTGCAGTAAGTTAGTCATCTTGTAAAAGGGGGGCGTGAGTAATAAGGGAGAGGGTATGAACTGCTTTGAAAAGTTGTTTCTTAACATTTCATTGAACACAGTGTCGTGAACTTGTAGAGCCAAGAAAGGCAGTTCATTGGGGGGTCGACACATAAACAAGAGAATGGACTTACCCCATGGCCGACACATAGACAACAGAGAATGGACTACCTTATGCAATGACACATAGACAAGAGAGAATGGACTACCTTATATGGCCGACACATATGACAAGCAGAGAATGGACTACCTTATGGCCGACACATAGACAAGAGAGAACGGACTACCTTCTGGCCGACACATAGACAACAAGAGAGAATAGACCATACCTTAGTGGCCGACACATAGACAAGAGAGAATGGACTACCTTATGTGGCCGACACATAGACAGAGAGAATGGACTACTAACCCATGACCGACACATATTGACAGAGAGAGATATGGACTACCTTATGAACGACACATAGACAAGAGATGGGACTACCTTATATGCCGACACATGCAACAGAAATGGACTACCTTATGGCCGACACATGAACAAGAGAGAATGGACTACCTTATGGCCGACACAAGACCAGAGAGAATGGACTACCTTATGGCCGACACATAGACAAGAGAGAATGGACTACCTTATGGCCGACACATAGAATTAGAGACGTGGACTCCCTTATGGCCGATCACATAGATGGACAAGAGAGAATGGACTACCTTATGGCCGACACATAGACAAGAGAGAGATAGACTACCTTCAATGGCCGACACACAGACAAGAGGAACGGACTACCTTATGGCCGACACATGACAAAAGAGAGAATGGACTACCTTATGGCCGACGACATAGACAAGAGAGAACGGACTACCTTTGGCCGACACATAGACAAGAGAGAGAACGGACTACCTTATGGCCGACACATAGACAAGTAGAATGGACTACCTTATGGCCGTATTCACATATAGTCAAGAAGAGAATGGACTACCTTATGGCTTGACACATAGACAAGAGAGAATGGACTACCTTATGGCCGACACATAGACAAGAGAGAATGGACTACCTTTATGGCCGACACATATGTATTAGAGAATGGACTGCCCTTGTGGCCGACACATAGAACCAACAGAGAATGGACTAACTATGGCCGACACATGTAGACAAGAGAGAATGGACTACCTTATGGCCGACACATAGACAAGAGAGAACGGACTACCTTGGTGGCCGACACATAGACAAGAGAGAACGGACTACCTTATGGCCGACACATAGACAAGAGAGAACGGACTACCTTATGGCCGACACATAGACAAGAGAGAACGGACTACCTTATGGCCGACACATAGACAAGAGAGAACGGACTACCTTATGGCCGACACATAGACAAGAGAGAACGGACTACCTTATGGCCGACACATAGACAAGAGAGAATGGACTACCTTATGGCCGACACATAGACAAGAGAGAATGGACTACCTTATGGCCGACACATAGACAAGAGAGAATGGACTACCTTATGGCCGACACATAGACAAGAGAGAATGGACTACCTTATGGCCGACACATAGACAAGAGTATTATTGACTGACTTATGGGTTTGTTAATAAAACCTGGGTGTTAATGTCAGGCATTACATCGATACTTGCTAATTGTGTTAAATGAAAGAGAAACACATTTCTGAATCCATACCTGTTCACCAGGCAGGGCCGTACACCAGGCAGGGCCGTACGCCAGGCAGGGCCGTACACCAGACATTTATCAGGGACCTCATTGTGAAATGTGCTTTTATTTATTTATTTATTTATTTGGCTGAAAAATTGGGAGGGTGGGGGGCCAGGTCGTAAAAGGGGGTGGGGGTCATGTTGTAATAGTTTGTACGTGGGCCCCTGAACTTGTGGAGGGGGAGGGCTGGGAGGGGGCTATGTTCCAGGTCATGGGTTTGTGGGATTAATTATGAATGGTTGCTACATTTTGACATGAGTTGTCACTGTGAAGAAAAAACGACAGTGGGTGGCTATAGGGTCGACAGCTTGACCGACCCTCCCTCCCTCCCTCCCTCCCTCCCACCTCCCCTTCTCCACCGAGTTATATTGGGGAGGGGTGGGGGTGTGAAGTACGCCGTAAGGATGAGATGAAATTTCTTAAATCTTACAAACCACTAATGGGACTGTTTTTATGGTGCCCTTCTTTCATTCCCCCCCCCCCCATCATAGGCGATAGTGCAATGACCATGGTGGCATAGGTAAGTTACTGGACGCACCGGTACTCGAACCCGTATCCCATGGCCTGCCGGCGGTTGGGCTGGAGCATAGAGATCCTGCTCTCTACCAAAGCGCCACCTAGCCACCATAATTAGAATGGGTCAGTTTTATAGATTTTGTTGTGTCCATCTTTCACACTCACCACTGTTGTTGTTGTTTTTTTTTTACCTATGGCCCGTGTTACACACACACAAAGGCTTTCCGCCAAATCTCCAACATTAATCTCTAACGTTAATCCCCAACATTATTCAACAGCGTGTATCCCCCAACACTAATCATCAACATTATTTATCAGCATGCATCATCAAGTTTAATCCCTAACATGTATAACCAACAGTAATCAGCAACATTAATCACCAAAATTATATAACAAGACGTATCCCCAACATTAATCACCAATAATTATTTAACAAGACGTATCACCAAGATTAATCACCAACAATTATTTAACTACACGTATCACCAAGATTAATCACCAACATTAATCACCAATATTATTCACCCATGGTCAATGTATCAATATTAAGTGAACAAAGTTTTGAGATTACAGAAAATAAAAAAATGAATCTTTGTGAATCGCAGAAAACTGAACTAGTAGCCGCATGCTACTCCAAGTTGTGTAGAGAGCCGCATGCTACTCCAAGTTGTGTAGAGAGCCGCATGCTACTCCATGTTGTGTAGAGAGGCGCATACTACTCTATGTTGCGTAGAGAGCCGCATGCTACTCCATGTTGTGTAGAGAGCCGCATGCTACTCCATGTTGCGTAGAGAGCCGCATGCTACTCCATGTTGTGTAGAGAGCCGCATGCTACTCCATGTTGTGTAGAGAGCCGCATGCTACTCCTCTAGTATATTATGGCCAACAAACGTAGCCACCCCTAGTATATTATGGCCAACAAACGTAGCCACCCCTAGTATATTATGGCCAACAAACGTGGCCACCCCTAGTATATTATGGCCAACTAGCGTGGCCACCCCTAGTATATCATGGCCAACAAACGTGGCCACCCCTAGTATATTATGGCCAACAAACGTAGCCACCCCTAGTATATTATGGCCAACAAACGTAGCCACCCCTAGTATATTATGGCCAACAAACGTAGCCACCCCTAGTATATTATGGCCAACAAACGTAGCCACCCCTAGTATATTATGGCCAACAAACGTGGCCACCTCTAGTATATTATGGCCAACAAACGTGGCCACCACTAGTATATTATGGCCAACAAACGTGGCCACCACTAGTATATTATGGCCAACAAACGTGGCCACCTCTAGTATATTATGGCCAACTAACGTGTCCAACCATGGTATTTTATAGTCTACTAATTCCGGCTCTCTGCCCCTCATAATGAATCTCGCCTTAGGCCCTGCCTATTTCTAAAGTTGCCCATGCCAACGCTATTATTCTTTAAACGCATTCTTTATAAAATGTAAAAAGTTTAAAAATATGAATAACTCCACCCATTGTCAATGTGTTCCCTGCTTCATTACTGGAATAAATAAACAGTTAAAGTATGTAAAAAATAATAGTAAAGGGTTGGTCATTGGACAGGTTCTGTCGGCTTTGTGATTTACATTGTCTAAAGTTGACAAGTTGCCTGTTAGACTGTTCGCTTCCGGGTACAGTGCACGTGGCACATAAAATACTCGATGAGAAACGAAACAATGAAAAAAAAAACATAAAACGTATAAGGCTGCTGCCAACTGTGCACATTCGCCAGTATTAGAAAAAGATGTCAACTCTGATTGTGGTTGTTTTTATTTTATAGCAAAACATAATAACTGAATATGGATATAATACGTAAATTAGAATTTATTTCAGACTATATAATTCGCTTTATTTGAATTTTATTTAAACTTTAATTTCCCTTAGTACTTATAAAGATGTAAAGAAGGTACAGTAGTGGTGACTATACTATACTATACTATACTATACTATACTATACTATACTATACTATACTATACTGCACTCAACTATGCTGCCCCCATTATACTATACTAAACCATACTAGACTGTGCTGCGCTGCACTGCATTGTACTGGTGCAAGGGGAAAGAAATAGCAGGATTTTCTGTCAACGCATTACTGACCGTGCTTATGTCACCAACGAGCTGCCACTTATAAACATAGTACTTGACTTACAATTAAGTTTTGTAGTAATCTAAGGATGATCTCCATAGCGATCGTGAAGTAAAGTTCATTGTTATTGTGACAGACTGCACTAGTTACAATATCGGGTATACATGTGCACCCAGACATTGTGACAGATTGCACTAGTTACAATATCGGTTGTACATTTACACCTAGACATTGTGACAGATTGCACTAGTTACAATGTCGGTTGTATATGTGCACCTAGACATTGTGACTATCCAGACCAGTCTAAATGTCATATTTTGATGTCATATTTTGATGTAATATTTTGTTGTCATATTTTGAGGTCATATTTTGATGTCATATTTTGATGTCATATTTTGATGTCATATTTTGATGTCATATTTTGAGGTCATATTTTGAGGTCTTATTATAAAATTGACCAATTACAGATCATGGAATTTTATTATCCGATTTATGCTGCTCTTCTTTTGGTGGTAAAGTTTCGGCCTGTATGGATCGTCCGCACACACACACACACACGACACACACACACACGACACACACACACGACACACACACACACGACACACACACACGACACACACACACACGACACACACACACACGACACACACACACACACACACGACACACACACACACACGACACACACACACACACGACACACACACACGACACACACACACGACACACACGACACACGCGACACACGCGACACACACACACGACACACACGACACACACACACGACACACACGACACACGCGACACACACACGACACACACGACACACACGACACACACACACGCGACACACACACGCGACACACACACACGACACACACACACGACACACACACACACACGACACACACGACACACGCGACACACACGACACACGCGACACACACACGCGACACACACACGCGACACACACACACACGACACACACACACACGACACACACGCGACACACACACACACGACACACACGACACACACGACACACGCGACACACACACACGACACACACGACACACACACGACACACACGACACACGCGACACACACGCGACACACACACACGCGACACACACGATACACACGACACACACACACGCGCGACACACACACGCGACACACACACACGACACACACACACGACACACACACACACGACACACACACGACACACACACACACACACGACACACACGACACACGCGACACACACGACACACGCGACACACACACGCGACACACACACACGACACACACACACACACGACACACACACGCGACACACACACACACACGACACACACACACACGCGACACACGACACACGACACACACACGCGACACACACACGACACACACACACGACACACACACACGACACACACACGCGACACACACACACACACACACGACACACACACGACACACACACGACACACGCGACACACGCGACACACACACACGACGACACACACGACACACACACACACACGACACACACACACACGTCACACACGACACACACGACACACGCGACACACACACGACACACACACACGACACACACACACACACACACGACACACACACACGACACACACACACACGACACACACACACACACGACACACACACACGACACACACACACACGACACACGACACACACACACACGACACACACACACACACGACACACACACACACACACACACACACACACACACACACACACGACACACACACACACTCGACACACACACACACACGACACACACACACACACGACACACACACACACACGACACACACACGACACACACACACGACACACACACACACGACACACACACACACACACGACACACACACACACACCATGATTATACCACTGCAACTAGCTAGACACGAGTTGACAGTCTGCACACAGGTAACAAGTGGACCTATTAGGTCTGGATTCAGTATGATGGACCTTTTATGATGAGATATTTATGTCTAAATACTATATATACAACTAGAGGGGGTGGGGGGTTACAAATTATTGTTTTCTACGTCCACACCATAGTCGAGACTGAATTCGTCATGGATGAACCACGGGAGATTGGGACGGATGCTGGTGATTCAGGCGGATGTGGGTTTTCGGGCAGCTAGGGGTGATTGGGGGCAGCAGTGGGTGATTGGGGCAGCCGTGACGGTTGGGTCGGCTGTGGGGACTAGCGTGATTGGGGCAGCCGTGATGATCTGCATGATTGGGGCAGCTGTGGGTGATTGGAGCAGCTAAGGATGATTGCAGTGGCGGTGGTGATTGGCATAAATGGTGCATGTGTGAGTGATTAGGGCGTGATTGGAGTAGCCAGTGCCGCCAAGAGGGGGAGGCAAATGCCAGGGGCCCGGCGAGTTTTAGGGCCCGGACTGACTGGCCAATCAACTTTTGAAAATATTATTATCAGCACAGAGACCATGACAGCCTGCCCTAGGGGCCCGAAATTTCTGTCGGTGAGCCTGGGAGTAGCTATGGAGTGATTGCATTGGCTGGAGTGATAGGAATAGAGGATCGTGCTTACAACCAATGCACTATCAATTCATCCTCAATCTGGGTTGATTAGAATGGAGATTGTGATTGATTAGAATGGAGATTGTGATTGATTAGAATGGAGAATGTGATTAATTAGAATGGAGATTGTGATTAATTAAAATTTATTGTGAAAGTGATTAGACATTTCGAGATTGTGATTAATTAAAATTTAGATTGTGATTGATTAGAATGGAGATTGTGATTGATTAGAATGCAGATTGTGATTGATTAGAATGGAGATTGTGATTGATTAGAATGGAGATTGTGGTATTTGAACTTGTTTCGTCGTCACTAATTACACTGGTAAACAGTGCATTCATTATGATGATATTTGAATCATTTTATACAAAGTCAACTATGCTGGATTTAGAATATGTAAGTGCTTTTGCTAGATTTGGCTCTATTTTACGAGATAATTAAAATTAATTAAATAATGTATGAACCGTAGTTTAGATTTGTCAAGAATTAGCGCTTTAAAGTATAATAGTATGCTAACAAATAGTAGTGAAACCTGTTGATGAATAGTCATGCAGAAATTTTTTGTTCAAAAAAGAACATATGTGTAATAATTGTTATAGTTGAAAACATTTTCGTTTCCAAAACTAATTATGTCTAATTAATTTATTTATTTATATGTTAATTTTCTATAGTAATACTCGACTTCCTTTTGTATGTGTCGTTGGTGCAATGCGCTAGAACTCCAACAGTAGTCAGCCATCATATGTATGTCCCATCTTCCCTTAATATCTCTCCTCCATCACCCTCAATATACTGATGGAACCTCTCGCCTGTTCCTCACTGAAGTCCCCAAGGTTACCTGGAAATTTGTGTAAATGACTGTGCAGGTAATGTACCTTGATGCTCATATTTGTTCCACTGTTGTGATTTAGCTAGCATATCTTGCCACCAGTTCTTCGTAATTCTCTGCTCTGTTATTACCTAAGAAGTTCCTGATATGTAGGCTCAAAACTGTTCAAGCAAGCTTCAAGGTTATTTCAGATCGTTGATGGAACTCAAAATCTGATTACCGTCAGAAATCAGCTTTCAGCTCTCCGTTCTCAATCCGGGGAATGATCTGCAAATATACTTGAAACAATTGCCAGATTTGTCCAAACCTTAACAAATTATTTCATTAAACCTAATTTGATATTTTTGTCAACCAGTGATTTGTTGATGATATTTAGTTACCTTCAGTCATGGTTTCCCATGCAGGCCATATCCCTCTTGTACAATAAGTCTTCACCTTGCCCTGCTATCCAAAAACTTTGCCAAACATTAGGTATTTTGTGTATCGGACTGCTACCCAAACAAGACGTTTGCCATTTTTAGATCATCACAAATTAATTACTGATGCTCATAATAACTGGACTTTCTGCAATACTGTTTTGATGCTATCTTCCTATTCTTTAAAGTGGTGTTAAGTGAGCAAATAGGAAGAGATACATAACGGTTACACCATTGAGTAACAGAACGCATTTCAAGCTTCTGATGGAACTGTCTATGAAAAGACGCCAGTCTTCGGAATGGTAGTCTTGTAGTCCCATTTGGAGCAGAAGTCCAGGAATGTCATTACAGTATATGAGATCTTCCTGCTGAATGAAATTCCGAAGAAGAAACTCTTCTCTGTTCCAATCAAAATGTTATTTTAACTTTTCTGGTTTAAGAAAATTTCTTTCATTTAAGCCTGGACGCTTAAAACAAGATGCTTGTAATGACAGATTTGCGGTCTCATATTAGGTCATTGAATTATTATTGGCTGAATGGTTGAGATGTTGAAACTTCCTTCATAATCACTTCCACTATTCTCACCTTGCCCCAAATTTCAGATCTTTCCCCTTGTCGGAGTCTGATGGTGAAAGCTCTATTAATAATCCAGTAAACACTGGTATAGAACACAACTTCTTCGTGGAATTGGTCTCCTTGCAGATTAAAGATCAGGATAATCCCACTTAGATTTCTTGTGGCGATTGAAGCCTTTAGTATTCACAATCAAAAAGAACAATCACCAAAATGGTCTTTCCGGCGCTCTTGCCATACCATTAATTTCCAGAAACTTAGATTATTCTTTACTCCCTGCAGTTTTCCACCAACATACTTTTGGTTTTTTGCAGACCTTATGGGGAACCCAAGACATGTCTTGGTCTCCCAGCTTCACACCGAAATAAGCCAAATATACCTGCTGCACAAAGTCAGTTATATTTCTTCTTTGCTTTTCAATCATGTAATTGTCCCCAGATGTAACAGAATACATTTACTGAGTTATTTTTTGCAGCATCTTCATGATGAACTCATGATGGCTTTAGAAAGCAGGAGATAAAATAGAAAAAGAAACCAAGTTATAACTTGGTATAGTTAGATTAAACAACAGACACCAAACCTGTCTTGCATTTGTTTTTACACAAAATTTTACAATCATATTTACTAGGGGTGTCTAATATCTCAGAAACTAGAGCCAATTCAGCAAAAGCAGTGGCAGTTTTGAAATCAGCACCCATGACATTTTTGGCAATTCACAAAAATTTATTTTTGTTGGGCACGTGTTATTATTGGACGGTTTTAATGATAGTTTAGTCTTGCCTTGCTTTGACAGTAGCTCGTATTTCTCTTTTAGTTTCTTTCACTCCTTATTGTTTTTTAACCTCCCTACTACCTCCCTCCCTCCTCTCCATCCGCCCCGTCTCTCCTCCCTTTCTCTCTCTCTCTCTCTCTTTCTACTCTCTTTCTGTCTTTCTCTGTGTTTCTCTATCTCTGTCTCTCTCTTCTCTCTCTCTGTCCTTCTCTCTCTTTCTCTCTCTTTCTCTCTCTCTCTCTCTCTCTTTCTCTCTCTCTCTCTCTTCTCTCTCTCTCTCTGTCTCTCGCTGTGTCTCTATGTCTCTGTCTCTCTCACTTTCTCTCTCTCTGTCTCGCACTGTGTCTCTCTTTCTCTGTCTCTCTCACACACACACACACTCTCTCTCTCTCTCTCTCTCTCTCTCTCTCTCTCTCTCTGCTGTGTCTCTCCCCTGCACTTTTCTTCTCTCTCTCTGTCTATCGCTGTCTCTCTCACTATCTCTGTCTCTCAATCTCTCTCCTCTCTCCGCCATTTTTCACTTACCTCACTTATTTCACCGCCGATCATGACATACTTTACAAACTGTATGTGTCATGTTTCACTCATACACTTGCTTGAGTCATATGTCTATGTGTGTCGTCTGCTTCATATTTCAGTGGGGGAAGGGGGAGGTTGTTAACAAAGTGTCGTTCGCCATATTCATTACATTGCCAGAAAGCATATATCCATAACATGTTCGCTTTCTAAGAAACTTTTTCAATCAATCAGAAAGTAAAAACTTTCATTTAAAACCCTTACATCTCTTATTGACCGCACAAAAATATTACTTTATTACTGGCCGTCATTATTGCAATATTTAATATTATTGTAAATGGGGTATTTAAATCTCCTCTCTTACCCGTTCAGCAGACATTACAAAGCTATATAGCTATTATCAGTTTGACAATTGTATGCAATTGCAGATGTTATATTAAAATGTTATTGTTGTTGTTGTTGTTGCTGTTCGTTTGCAGCTTCAGAGAGAAATCGTTAGCGGTAAGCCATCCTGGCATCTTGGGTTTTTAAATTTTTTTTTCTTTCCCTAATCCGATGGAAAATATAATTGCTGCCACCGCTGTTGAGTTTGACTCGCATAAGAAGCTAGAGAACAGGATGTTCAGTTAAAGGTAACGTTTGGCAAGAACAATAATAATAATAATAATAATATCACAATGGCAATGACAGACAATGAAGGCGTTCAAGTGAGTACCCACACTCATTTTCCCCGCTTTCTGTTGCATTTCCTTTCAAAATGTAACAAAATCTAGCCCAGTTTTTTACTTTTATTGTGACGCAGGGCAGTTACTCGCTTTAGGTTTGATTTTCGTTTTATTTTGTCTTGTTTTAAAAACGATGCAGCCAGCATTCTGTTTATATTGTAGGTTGAATATTTGAGCTTCAACGACAGTCGGAGTGGTCATGTGGTAAGTTGAGTTTGATGACCCCGGAGATTAGTGAACATGAGTGTGTTTGAACGTTTGTGTATGCGTGTGTGTGCGTAAGTGCGCGTGTGTGTGTGTGTGTGTGAAAGAAACGCTTGTTTTTAAGGAAGAGAAACCAAATTTGTTGACATACAAACAGACAAGAGAGACTCTTAATAGATAGACAGAACGACAGACAGACAGAACGACAGACAGACAGAACGACGAAGACAGACGAACAGACGATCAAAAATAATTTATGTAGGTAGTACCAAAATTGATAGATACATAGATATATAGATACTAGATGGATAGATAGATAGATAAATGGATGGTGGATGGATAGATAGATCCGATAGATAGATAGATAAATGGATGGATGGATGGATAGAATGAATGAAATAGATAGATAGATAGATAGATAGATAGATAGATAGATAGATAGATAGATAGATAGATAAGATGAATAGATAGATAGATAAATAGATATAGATAGATAGATGAATAGATGATCTAACATGATGTTATTTAGTATATATATAAATGTGTGCATGTATATCTCTACCTGGCTATTTATAGTTCTGTCTATGGCTAAGCCTGACATTTGTCGTGTCACGGGCAGTTATCCTACCCGCCTGGTACCCCTACGCCTGGCGTCATTGTTTCAGGTATTTCTATTTCCATGAACGTTGCTGCTGCATCTATTAAACACAAGAAAATTTTTTATTTTTGTTTCATTACCAATGTATATATCGATCTGTTTGATTGATTGGTTGATTTGTTCACATCAACAGCATGTATTATTGAACTTTAGGTAAGGAAGAGGGACAGGAGGGGAGTGAAAATGGGGTGAGGCCCACCTGAGCTCTCTCTCTCTCTCCCCCTCTCTCTTTCTCTCTCTCTCCCACCCTCTCTCTCTCTGCCCTCACTCTTTCTCTCTCTTTCTCTCTCTCTCTCTCCCTTTCTGTCTCATGTTTTCTTTCTTTCAAGGTTACCTAGTCAAAGGCGAAAAGAGAAGACTTACCGACATGTTTGGGGTCAATGTCTTAAATGTAGGATGGGCCGTAGGTGACGGATGGCCATTGTGTGTAGGTGACGGATGGCCGTGTGGTGTAGGTGACGGATGGCCGTGTGGTGTAGGTGACCGGATGGCCGTCGCCGTTGCCCAGGTGACGAATGGCCAAGTGGTGTAGGTGACGGATGGCCGTGTGGTGTGGAAGTGACAGATGGCCGTGTGGGTGTAGTAGGTGACGGATGGCCGTGTGGTGTAGGTGACGGATGTGGCCGTGTGAATTAGCCCAGGTGACGGATGGCCGCGTGTGGTGTAGGTGACGGATGGCCATGTGGTGTAAGTGACGGATGGCCAATGGTGTTGGTGACGGATGGCCGTGTGTGTAGGTGACGGATGGCCAGTGCGGTGTAGGTGACGGATGGCCGTGTGTGTAGGTGACGGATGGCCGTGTGGTGTAAGTGACGGATGGCCATGTGGTGTAGGTGACGGATGGCCATGTGGTGTTGGAGCAGGATGGCCGTGTGTGTAGGTGACGGATGGCCAGTGTGTAGGTGACGGATGGCCGTGTGGTGTAGGTGACGGATGGCCGTGTGTGTAGATGACGGATGGCCGTGCGGTGTAGGTGACGGATGGCCGTGTGTGTAGGTGACGGATGGCCGTGTGGTGTAGGTGACGGATGGCCGTGTGGTGTAGGTGACGGATTGCCGTGCGGTGTAGGTGACGGATGGCCATGTGGTGTAAGTGACGGATGGCCATGTGGTGTTGGTGACGGATGTGCCGTGTAGTGTAGGTGACAGATGGCCAAGTGGTGTAGGTGACGGATGGCCAAATGGTGTAGGTGACGGATGGCCGTGTGGTGTAGGTGACGGATGGCCAAGTGGTGTAGGTGACGGATGGCCAAGTGGTGTAAGTGACGGATGGCCATGGTGTTGATGGTGATGGATGACCAAGTGGTGTAGGTGACGGATGGCCGTGTGTGTAGGTGACGGATGGCCAGTGGTGTAGGTGACGGATGGCCGTGTGTGTAGGTGACGGATGGCCGTGCAGTGTAGGTAAAGGATGGCCGTGTGGTGTAGGTGACGGATGGCCGTGTGTGTGAGTGACGGATAGCCGTGAGGTGTAGGTGACGGATGGCCGTGCGGTGTAGGTGACGGATGGCCGTGTGGTGTAGGTGACGGATTGCCGTGCGGTGTAGGTGACGGATTGCTGCCGTGCGGTGTAGGTGACGGATGGCCGTGCGGTGTAGGTGACGAATGGCCGTGTGTGTAGGTGACGGATGGCCGTGTGGTGTAAGTGACGGATGGCCGTGTGGTGTAGGTGACGGATGGCCGTGTGGTGTAGGTGACTGATGGCCGTGAGGTGTAGGTGACGGATGGCCGTCGCCGGTGTAGGGCGCTAGACTGAGTTTGATCGCAATCTGGGATCTGGTGGAAGTTCAACAAACTTAAATTAGTTCGAGAAATAAGTCCTTTACAAGGCCTCTACGTTTTGTCTATGTC
>JAGDYQ010000084.1:239765-258426 GCA_021962125.1 Bulinus truncatus
TTGTAGTGTGGACAGTGAACATATTGCATGACAAAAATAGACGAAACACTGTATCTATCTATCTATCTATCTATCTATCTATCTATCTATCTATCTATCTATCTATCTATCTATCTATCTATCTATCTATCTATCTATCTATCTATCTATCTATCTATCTATCTATCTATCTATCTATCTATCTATCTATCTATCTATCTATCTATCTATCTATCTATCTATCTATCTATCTATCTATCTATCTATCTATCTATCTATCTATCTATCTATCTATCTATCTATCTATCTATCTATCTATCTATCTATCTATCTATCTATCTATCTATCTATCTATCTATCTATCTTATCTATCTATCTATCTATCTATCTATCTATCTATCTATCTATCTATCTATCTATCTATCTATCTATCTATCTATCTATCTATCTATCTATCTATCTATCTATCTATCTATCTATCTATCTATCTAATAATTAAGTATCATTCCTTAAAAATATAATCCTGGGTGATCAATCTATATTTATAGATTATAGATCTATTGATTTACTGCTATTTATTAACTAATCATTGGCAGTCAACATGTAAAGAAAATATGGTAAGTATATTGTATTCTCATAGGATTTTTACCTACGAGATTAACATCTTAATTTTTACAGGGAACTTTACATAATACCAACCACTGTATGTTAGAACCGTCGAGGTCTGATGTGACTGGAGTGCGCATGTTTTACTATCAATAGGGGGGCAGGGGCGATGTGGCTCATGAAGACCCACGACGAGCCCCCCCCCCCTTCACGTGTAGCCATCATATAGTACGTGAGTTGAATATTGTTTACATTTCACATATGATAGTAGTTTATCACCTTCTTATATTGATTTATCTCCTTGTTTATGTATTGAACTTTTTTTTTTCATTAATATACTTGGCTTGCTGTGTCGTCCCAGACAATCACACCCCTGATAGGTAGTCCTAAACAGAATGTGTCCCACACAATCACGCCCTTGATAGGTAGTTCTAAACAGAATGTGTCCCACACAATCACACCCCTGATAGGTAGTCCTAAACAGAATGTGTCCCACACAATCACACCCCTGATAGGTAGTCCTAAACAGAATGTGTCCCACACAATCACGCCCTTGATAGGTAGTCCTATACAGAATGTGTCCCAGACAAGGAAGCCCCTGATGGTGCCTCCATGGCCATTGCACTATCAGTCTATGGTGAGGGATGAAAGAAGGGCACCATAAAAACCGCCACATTAGTGGTTTATAGGATCTAAGAGATTTCATCTCATGCCACCATTGTGAATTAGTCGATGCTTTTACTTTCACCGTAGGTTGTGCAGCCATGCAGATGTACCTTTATGTACTCAACTTAAAACTTTTTGAAGTTCTATCACAAAAACTTCACATGATAGAGAGACGAAAATGTATTATATATATATATATATATATATATATATATATATATATACATATATATATATATATATATATATATATATATATATATATATATATTTAAAATCGCCATGAAAAATACTAGAAAACCCACATAAAATTATTGATAGAAATTTCATGTCGACAAATGTCATTATTGTCGAAAACATGACATTCACAATTAGCGACTCGAACTGAAGTCGCAAAATCCTCTACAATTTTACTTCTCATTTTTTTTAAAACCAGATTAGAAACATGATCAAAATATCTCTGTCACGTGGTCTATGATACAAGGAGGGTGGGGCAAATGCCCAGGGGCCCGGTGAGTTTAAGGGGCTCGAACTGAGCGGGCCAATCAACTTTTGAAAATATATTATCAGCACAGGGGGGCCCGTGACAGCCCTGGCCCGTGACAGCCCTGCCCAGGGGGGGGGCAAAATTTCTGTCGATGGGCCTGCACGCAACTAGTGGGGGTCGCCAATAAACACTTTTATAAACTACTACCCCATAAAGCCCCCCCACCACCCTTGAACCCACCCATCTAACAAAAAAATCTATTACTGGGGGGGGGGGCGTTTCAGCCCATGGAGGGGGAGGGGATATGATCAAAATAAACCTCAAAGCGTAATGCTTTATTATGAATTTTTTTCTTCTTATTCCTAGTGACATTGATCGTGTTGCATGAGCCGCACACAAACTGTACACAACCTTTTCGTAGACCCACATTGACCGGCACGTTATAAAACAAATAGCTGTTTGCTGATCTCCGGAATTTTAGTTTATAAAACAATGGCTATTTGCTGTTCTCTGTACCTGGTTTCACCCTCTCCTCCTCCACCCCCTCCCCCCACCTCACTCGCCACGTCCAATTTGCAAGTAAATAAACCTCCATTTAACACTTCCTCTTTACTTTTATGACGTAGATCCCAATGTAGCCATCCGCGCTACTTAGTTGGTGGTGTTAGGTGGTTCCCAATGTAGCCATCCGCGCTACTCGGTTGGTGTGAGGTGGAGCGGAACTGTTGTCTGCGTCCCCCCCCCTTTTCTATCTCCACCCCCCCCTCCCATCCTCGCCCAACCAAGGGAGACCACTCGCCAGGCTTCAAGTGTTGTTCACTCCCCCCTTCCCTCCCTCCCCCCCCACCCCCCCGGCCACAGGCACCAGCTTCCACATCATCGCTGTAAATATTGGACAGCTCGGACTGAACAATGTGTTCAAACAATAAACCATGTAGCGTTTAGAGATCTCAATAAAGATGTATTACAACTGAGGTCTTCCTGTATAGGTGAGAAAGAGAGCGAGAGAGAGAGAGAGAGAGAGAGAGGGGGGGTGTTGAGAGGGAGAGAGAAAGAGGTAGAAAAAAAGTGTGTAGGTTGGGGGGGGGAGGCCTACCGACATAAATTTCGGGTCCCTGGGCAGGGATGTCACGGGCCCCCGGTGCTGATAATAATATTTTAAAAAAGTTGTTTGGCCAGCTCAGTCCGGCCCCCTAAAACTCGCCGGGTCTCTGGCCATTTTCCCCCCTGCCCCCCTCTCCGCAGCACTGGGGGAGATGCATATTATCATAGCCATTGTTACGTGTTATGAAGCCCTATGCAATATTACAATCGGGGGCGCTAGGCACATGTACATTTTTGGGCCTAACAAAAGGTGATTTAGGGTTGCCATTATTGGCCCCCTGTTAGTCTTTGATAGCCGGCTGCCCTTGACCCCAATTTCTAAATTTTCTTTTTGATTAATCCTACATTTTACGATATTTTTTTCCCAATAAAATAATTGAATACTACGATTTAAGCTTTACGACTTTGTGATTTTGTAAATCAATTACAGCATCTTCAGATGTATACTTCAGCATTTATTTTTATTATATATTTAACTGATATAGGTTGTGCCAGTCTTATAAGGCAAATTTTATGCTTTTCGTTTCATTATACATGTAATAGAAAACTTCATTGAGAGTGAAATAAATCATTCAAACAACCTTGACATTGGTACAACCAATAACCAGCTCGTTGTCTGCTGGCAGATTAATCTTTTTAGACATTGATTAACTGTCACCAAAAATTTGTGAAAACATAAAAAAAAAATCGAATCGGCACTTTGGTCTTGGAAGTCTGGTGGATAAAGTTATGTGCTTCCTTTGGTTTTTTTTCAGCCATAACTTCATTATTTTTAAAACGAAAGTGAAACCTTTTGCACAATATTTTGTAATCTGCTTTTCCGTTTTTTTTTTTCCAATTTTATTTTAAGCCTGTCTGCGAAACATTCAAACTGTTGAAGTACGAAAATTATTATCAGCAATGAAATTTTAAAACGCATCCATCTATAACCTTTTGTAATTCGCTTTCATTGTTTATAGTGTAGCTTGCATTGTTTATAGTGTAGCTGTGAGATCTTTCGCCGATATTTTTATCACAAAAGTATTAATTAATCGGACATGTTTTATAACAGAGCATAACTCAATATCCGGCTTCTATAAGGCTTCCATAACAAACACTCATTAACGCATAGTTAATGTGCGTAATTTAGTTTAAATTTGGGTCATTCCATGTCAACTCAACCAGTGGTGTTCACCCAACCCTCTCAGATCTTCCTGAAATTTTCAGTGTTTGTTGTACATACAAAGTTGAGTGATTCCTGAAAATTTCAAGCCATTTGGTCAAAAACGTTCTGACATATGATTTTTTAAAGTTTTAAGGGTAGTCGCGAGTTCGCGTGACATATATACTAGTTGTACCCGGCTTTGCCCGGGTTTAAAATAAGGTTTTCTGTTTACCTTCTGTTTTCTCTCTACCCCCTCTCTCCCTTCCTCTCTCTCCCTCCCTCCCCCTCTCTCCCTTTCCCTCCCCCCCTTTCTCCCTCCCTCCCTCTCTCAAATCTCTCTCCGTCCCTCTCCCATCTCCCTCTCTCCCCTCTCCCTCTCTCCCCCCGTCCATCCTCCTCCCTCCCTCTCTCTCCCTGCCCCCTCTTTATCTCTTCCTCCCGTTTCTCCCATCCTCTCCCTCTCTTCTTCCCTCCCCTCTCTCCCTCCATAACCCCTCTCCCCCTCCTTTCTCTCTCCCTCCCCTTTCCACCTCTCTCTCCCTCCCCCTCTCTCCCCCTTCCTCCCTCCCTCATTCCCTCTCTCTCCCTCCCTGCCCCCCTCACTTTTTATCTCTCTCCCTCCCTCTCTCCCTCCCTTCCTTTCTCTCCCCCTCTCCCCATGCTCCCTCTCCCCCAACTCCCTCTCCCATCTCCCTCTCTCCCCCTCCTTTTCTCCCCCCTGTCCACCCCCCTCCCTCCTCTCTCCCCCTCTCGCCCTCCCTCCTACCCTCCTTTCCTCTCTCTCTCTCTCTCTTTATCTCTCTCCCCCCTCTCTCTCTATGTATATATATATATATACTTATTATGGTTTCACACTTCTTCTAAAATCCTTCTTCATTCCTTTACCTTCCTCAAACTGTCCACATCAGAGAGCATGAAAAAATATCAACAATTCTTTGCATCACAAAGGCACAATACAGCACCAGCGCGCAAGTTCTATTCGATCATAGGGAAATGACGTCGCAGAGGAATTTTATTTATGGCGCCGTCGAGATTACTTTAATATAGTAAAATATTAAAATAAAAAAAAATTAATTACAATTAAACTACCCATCGATATGAAACGAAACCTGTCCCCATGTAATTATGTGTATGTGTA
The DNA here is from genome assembly GCA_021962125.1 of Bulinus truncatus. Lineage (NCBI taxonomy): Eukaryota > Metazoa > Mollusca > Gastropoda > Planorbidae > Bulinus > Bulinus truncatus. Next base: position 244,890 of record JAGDYQ010000084.1, read on the forward strand.
ACAAATTTCACATTATTTGTTTGTCTGGATCTTGAGTTATAAGGGAACAGACAGACAGACAGACAGACAACAAATGCGTCTTATAATATATATATATATTAGCCGTTGAGATGTAATAAATTATCTATTTAATGAAAATAGATTTTAGAATATTTTTTTATCATTTAGATATAAAATATTAGATATTTACTATATATTTTTGTATAGCCTAAATATTTTGTCACCCTGTTAATGATTCAACTCACCCCCACACACATTATTCAATACACACATCTACTTGTCGTACGCTTCAGGGTTACCAAGTGTCCAGGTCCAACCTGCATTGATGTATTCATGAGTAATAAAGATTCGCACCAAGGGTCATTTCAACAGCATTTACTGAAGAACAGGTATACCAACAATAGAAAAACAACATCAACAGGAACAGAATCAACAACAACGACAACAACAGCGACAACAACAACAACAACAGCGACAACAACAACAGCAATAACAACAGCGACAACAACAGCGACAACAACAACAACAACAGCGACAACAACAACACCAGCGACAAAACAACAACAACAGCGACAACAACAACAGCGACAACAACAACAGCGACAACAACAACAACAGCGACAAAACAACAACAACAGCGACAACAACAACAGCGACAACAACAACAGCGACAAAAACAACAACAACAACAACAAACAACAACAGCGACAACAACAACAACAACAACAGCGACAACAACAACAGCGACAACAACAACAACAGCGACAACAACAACAACAACAGCGACAACAACAACACCAGCGACAAAACAACAACAACAGCGACAACAACAACAGCGACAACAACAACAACAGCGACAAAAACAACAACAACAACAACAACAGCGACAACAACAACAACAACAGCGACAACAACAACAGCGACAACAACAACAACAACAGCGACAACAACAACAACAACAGCGACAACAACAACAGCGACAACAACAACAACAACAGCGACAACAACAGCGACAACAACAACAACAACAACAGCGACAACAACAACAACAACAGCGACAACAACAACAGCGACAACAACAACAACAACAGCGACAACTGATTTGCACTTTATTCAACGAATGTCAGAGTGCGGTTCTTGGAGTCGAATTTGGCAGCGTTGGCTAAAGTATAAAAAAAAACAACAAAAGAGCTCTACTGCACGCTTGGCTGGGGATGGCTAGAATCGTCGTACCTGAACTAAAACTTATGTGGAAGGAGGAGGCGGGGGTTGGGGGGGGACTACAACCAAAAAACAAGATGTATACAGAAAAAAAAAAGGAACGGTTGAATGAAAATTAAAATGGCAGTCAAAACATAAATCATGCACATCACGTGTCCAAAGCTCTAGTGAAAAAATTCCCCCCCCCCGCACGGTGAATCCACAGCGAGAGCCAGCGACCTAGTGACCCCCAGTGGTTAACGCGGCGCGCTTAGCGAGGGTTAAGACGTCTGCCAAAAAAAAAAAAAACTTCATCCAGCTAACGGAAACAGCCGAGGCAGGACCGTCATTCATATTTCCGTTTTTAATTAATAGCAGACGTGAACGCGGCGCGAGCGAAGGGTCTCAAAACGGGGGGAGGGGGGGGGAGAAAATATCGGAATTTGATTACGTTTAAAAGTAATGGACAGTGAACCTTTCAATGCGCTCGCTGTATAATCTAAATAAAAGCGGTGTGGGTTCAGCGTTAAATGAAAAGTAAAGAATAAATACAGCAATATTCCAGTTTAAAATACAATCTTGAAAAAAATCGGATCTGCCCGAAACCAAAAAATAACCTAGCCTACCGATCAAGCCTAAGGAGATATAACTCTATGCAAAGGTTTTTGCAGGGTACAGCTAGTATATTATTATAATCTATGATATAAAACAGATGTTGTATTAAAAAATGTAGCACTGCCTACATATCGCGTCAGGAAAAATAAAAAAAAATTAATTCTGGAACAACTTCGCCAATCTAAATACAAAGCATATTTAAAAATGAAAAAAAAATGTCGGTTTAGGTTTTATGAAAACTAGCTTTACTTTCTTTACAGCTTTGAAGACAGAGTATGAGGAGATGCTCGATAAACGATGACCTAGTTATATAGAGCAATAACACTATTAGTCTCAAAGAGGTCACTATTAACCAATGGGGGTGGGGAGGGGGCGATCATTGAGGATGTACCTTCTGTATAACAGTGGTCCCCCAACCCCAGGTCCGCGGACCGGTACCGGGCCACCAAAGAAACATTTAATTATTTCCATTCTATTGACTCTGGTGTATCTCTCTCGGGAATGTGCGACTTTCCATGGACGAGAAGTCAACCGGGAGCTGAGTGGCTGCAAGTACAGTGTCGCTGCAACTTAAATTAAATTGTGAAATCAAAACAATCTGACATATAAACAATCAACGTCCGCCGACCCCCCCTCCCGGAGGGGTGCAGAGAAACTATCAAAGGTTGACCGGTCAGCGGTGAAATTATCAAAGGTTGACCGGTCAGCGGTGAAATTATCAAAGGTTGACCGGTCAGCGGTGAAATTATCAAAGGTTGACCGGTCAGCGGTGAAATTATCAAAGGTTGACCGGTCAGCGGTGAAATTATCAAAGGTTGACCGGTCAGCGGTGAAATTATCAAAGGTTGACCGGTCAGCGGTGAAATTATCAAAGGTTGACCGGTCAGCGGTGAAATTATCAAAGGTTGACCGGTCAGCGGTGAAATTATCAAAGGTTGACCGGTCAGCGGTGAAATTATCAAAGGTTGACCGGTCAGCGGTGAAATTATCAAAGGTTGACCGGTCAGCGGTGAAATTATCAAAGGTTGACCGGTCAGCGGTGAAATTATCAAAGGTTGACCGGTCAGCGGTGAAATTATCAAAGGTTGACCGGTCAGCGGTGAAATTATCAAAGGTTGACCGGTCAGCGGTGAAATTATCAAAGGTTGACCGGTCAGCGGTGAAATTATCAAAGGTTGACCGGTCAGCGGTGAAATTATCAAAGGTTGACCGGTCAGCGGTGACATTATCAAAGGTTGACCGGTCAGCGGTGAAATTATCAAAGGTTGACCGGTCAGCGGTGACATTATCAAAGGTTGACCGGTCAGCGGTGAAATTATCAAAGGTTGACCGGTCAGCGGTGAAATTATCAAAGGTTGACCGGTCAGCGGTGAAATTATCAAAGGTTGACCGGTCAGCGGTGAAATTATCAAAGGTTGACCGGTCAGCGGTGAAATTATCAAAGGTTGACCGGTCAGCGGTGAAATTATCAAAGGTTGACCGGTCAGCGGTGAAATTATCAAAGGTTGACCGGTCAGCGGTGACATTATCAAAGGTTGACCGGTCAGCGGTGAAATTATCAAAGGTTGACCGGTCAGCGGTGAAATTATCAAAGGTTGACCAGTCAGCGGCAAGAAAAAGGTTGGGGACCACTGCTGTATAATATATATATTCCTTGGAACAAGCAGTGTGCCTTGCAGTGCCGTAGGTAGCTTTTTTTTTTTGGGCGCCCTGTGCTTGTTAAATTGTTGACGCCCTCCTCCCTATTTGAAAAGTGCAAACACATAGCTCTTTCGGCGCCACTTCCTAGTTGTTCAACGCCCTGTGTGCGGCCACACAACATTGCAGTCCTCTTCCCTACGCCACTGATGCGAGGTCAACTTACATCATAGATATAAATTACTAGATCGATTACTTGCCTCGAAATGGCGGGTTTTTCTTTTGTCTATTCATTGATATCTTGAATGCAGGTGTCATGGCGCTGGTTACAAAAATCAATCAATGTACAATGTTGATGACGTAGGACGCAAAGAATGCCTCAAGAAATAAAGGATTTCTTTTATACGTTTAACATTTTTTTTTGTTTACTTAAAATTTGAATTGATTTTTACATGACATTTTTTTTTTCTAGATTCGCCACATGATAAGCTGTTAAAAAAAGGCTAAAACCTAGTAGAAACAGCAGCGTAGTAAAGGTGGGCATCATGCCCCGGGCGCAACTCACAAAGGGGGCGCTAAATGGTATATTTTACTTATAGTATTATACGGTTTTCTAATTGGGGGGGGGGGGGCGCTAAAAAGGTATTGTGCTCCGGGCGCGAGTTAAGCTCGCTACGCCACTGAGTAGAAATTACTTTTTTTTTTTTAAACTTAGTTAAGTCGGTGAAACAAGGTAAATAAACTATTTAAAAAAAAAAAACAACAGTAGTTGTAAATGTTAGTCGCTGTAAATGTTAGTAGCTGTAAATGTTGGTAGCTGTAAATGTTAATAGCTATAAATGTGAATTATTTTCTTTGCAATATCACCAAGCCTAATTTTGAAATGGTGAAAATAGCTTGCTGGCAAATTATGTATGTCGGTGTACTTAATTGGCTCAACAATCCAATATGGCGTTGGCCATGCTCATGGTCCATACGGGATGTCTTTTTAGATCTATCTAGTATATATTTGCCCCCCCCCCTACATTTTGAAAAAATGTCATAAAGTTGTTATTTGCCCCCCCCCCCCTGGAAATTTTTGCCCCCCCCCCCTGGAAAAATTCCTAGCGACGCCCATGTATATGTAATACAATTTATTACAATCAATGCAGCCATAACAACTCTGCAACAGAAAAAAAACCGTTAAAAATGACACAAATGTTAACACCATTGCAAGACATTTACAGGTTTAAAAAACATTTTCTAAATAATTATTATTTTGAATTCTTATGTTTATAGTTTCACGGGTACTTAATTATAATAGCACGATTTTTCTCACATTTATGATGAAACAATAGTCATAAAGCGGCAACAATAATAAACAATGACACATTTCAGACAGTAGGTAGTGTATACATAATCCATTCCCCTGTTGCAGTCTGCTAGTCAAAACGTAATCTCGTGTCCAGACGTCTCGCGCGCCACATTCCGGCACGAAAAGTTTATATATTTTTTTTTAATATTTCCCCACATTTGTTGTTATGCCTGTTTATGTACGTGTTGAGAACAAGGAAAGGCTTTTTATATACAGACATTTATATTTAGACATATAATTTACAACTCCGGCAGTCCCAAGAGAATTAAATAAAAAACAGAATAAAGGAAGCAATCTTCTGCCCTAGTTTTTGGTACAAAATTTGCGCGCAAAGTAAGATATTGAGGAAAAAAAAAGAAAATTCGTAAAAAAACAACTGTCTCTGGGGGTGGGGGGGGGGGGAGCAGCAGGCGTTCATATTTCATTGACTTTGCCAGCTGAGTGTTCACGTGATATTTTAAAATGTATAAACTCAAAGACAAAACAAACGGATTAAATGGATTCTTGTCAATAATTTCGGTAGGTAGTTCATGTTACTTACATCACCTGACTGCGCAATGTCACATACTATATATTTATCCTGAAACGGAAATGTTTCTCAAATGTATGTATCTATTTATTTTGTTCACGAGACTTTAAATACATACCTACATATCAACCAACCAACCTACCTACCTGCCTACCTACCTGCTTGTCTGCATGCCTGCCTTCCGACCTACCTATTTACCTGACTGCCTATCTACCTACCTGCCCGCCTATCTACCTGCCCGACTACCTATTACTTACCTACATGCCCGCCTACCTACCCGACTACATACCTACCTGCCCGCCTACCTGTCTACCCTACTAACTAACTACCTACCTACCCGCCTACCTACTTACCCGACTACCTGCCTACCTACCCGCCTACCTACCTGCCTACCTACCTGCCCGCCTACCTGTCTACCCGACTAACTACCTACCCACCTACCCGACTACCTACCTGCCCGCCTACCTACCTACCCGACTACCTACCTACCTACCTACATATAAACATACCTGCATACGTATATACCTACCTACCTACATTCCTACATACCTAACCTACATACCTAATACTATCGAGGGTTTTTCGAATAGGCAGCTAGGCCAAGAGTAGGAAAACTTTATTTTTCTTTCCAGATTCTTCAAGTTCTAAGTGTTCGGATTTTGAGGTTTTTCTGATTTTCATAATCTGGTTTTTTTTTTCCCTTTCATCCTGTTTCTTTTTTTTTTTTTGTGACATCCTAATCTTCGGTTTTGAAAACATAATTCCATTGGTAGCCATGAAATAGACGACATTTACTGTTTTAGACCCGAGGTGTGACATTCGCCTGAAATGGTTAGGTCACATGTTCTACCGAGCGACCTACTTACCTATCAACGTACTTACTTGCCTACGTATTTTCATAACACCTGCATGGATTCTTATCTCCTTAACTATTTAGTCACCTACCTAGATGCACACATACATACTTGAATACCTGCCTCTAAATCTAATAATCTGCCAAGATGTATGTCACCTACCTAGTTGCACACATACATACTTGAATACCTGCCTCTAAATCTAATAATCTGCCGAAATGTATGTCACCTATCTAGATGCACACATACATACTTGAATACCTGCCTCTAAATCTAATAATCTGCCAAGATGTATGTCACCTACCTAGTTGCACACATACATACTTGAATACCTGCCTCTAAATCTAATAATCTGCCAAAATGTATGTCATCTACTTAGATGCACACACACATACTTGAATACCTGCCTCTAAATCTAATAATCTGCCAAAATGTATGTCACCTACCTAGATGCACACACACATACATACTTGAATACCTGCCTCTAAATCTAATAATCTGCCAAGAAGTATGTCACTTACCTAGATGCACACATACATACTTGAATACCTGCCTCTAAATTTAATAATCTGCCAAAATGTATGTCATCTACCTAGATGCACACACACATACTTGAATACCTGCCTCTTAATCTAATAATCTGCCGAAATGTATGTCACCTACCTAGATGCACACATACATACTTGAATACCTGCCTCTAAATCTAATAATCTGCCAAAATGTATGTCACCTACCTAGATGCACACACACATATATACTTGAATACCTGCCTCTTAATCTAATAATCTGCCAAGATGTATGTCACTTACCTAGATGCACACACACATATATACTTGAATACCTGCCTCTAAATCTAATAATCTGCCAAAATGTATGTCACCTACCTAGATGCACACACACATACATACTTGAATACCTGCCTCTAAATCTAATAATCTGCCAAAATGTATGTTGACCGCCTTCCTGTCTGTACGTCCATTCGGTTCACAATCTGACCCTTCCCTCTCGTTCGCCCTCTTTGAAGTTTGCATTTGATTTTGTTTTCTTCATAGAAATGCCATACCCATTTGTGGCCCAGCCCTTGTCAAATTTTTGGAACCAGTTGTGGTCCGCGGGTAAAAATATTTTGCCGACCACTGAGCTGGCACGTTGACGTAATACAGAGTGTCTTGTCGTCTGCAGCTCTGTTGAACCAATCAGAATGGACGCCCATTGTGGTGTCTCCGACGCCACTGCTGACCCCCGGGGCATGGTGAGTGTCAACAAAATAGGGCGCCGGTGTGATGGGCGGCAGGGGTGGGGGAAGGGGCGTAATGCCGGAGGGTTCCAGGCTGCTGGCGACGCCACTGATAAGGGGGTCAGGAAACTGTTAACGCCAGGTTTGATTTGCGTACCCACACCTAAAATTTTCAAACACGCTAATTCACAAATGATTAAAAAAAACAAACAAAAAAAAAACTTAATTAAGCTTGGCATTGTACCACATGATGAGATGAAACATAATATCTCGGTGGAAATACGTAAATATTAAAAGGAAACATATTACGTATGATTTACGTTGTTGTTTTTGTTGACATTAAGGGGATGTTCAGTTAACCTTTCTCTCTGTTTGCTAATGTAAATTATAATTGGACTATGTATGTCTGTATTTCTATTTGTCTATTCGTCTATCTATTATATTATTATGTGTGTGTGAGTGTGTGTGAGTGTGTGTATATATATGTGCGTGTTTAAAACCCTGCACCTGTGCTCAGGAAATCTCCTTTGTTAAATGTTGCAAAATCTCCAGACCCAAGTGTCATTTGATCAATGCAGCCAAAATTACTCAACTCTCTTCGTTCATTGGCTCGTATCAGTCACATGTACCATCTTTCTTCTAAACAAAGAAAGTCAAGCCGTTGTGCTCTGTAATTGACTATTTTTCTTTCTTTTTTTTATTATTTCTATTGTTATTACAGATGTTGCTCATTGTTTGACATACGCCTCGGATGGTACTAAGTAATCAGTGCACGCGCAAAGCGAGTTAAACTCTGCTACGTAATGCCTACGCTGTTAAACAGCCCCGTTCTTATGTTTTTGGGGGCCTCAAGGCAAAGATGCCTCTGGCAGAGGCTGGATGGGGCTCGGCAAATAAAAGCTATCAAGGCCGCCGGTAGTATATATTGGGCCCCCCACTGATAACGTTTCAAACTTGGGGTTTCCTTTGACGACCGCCTTCCCCCAAACTGTAAATTCATTTAAGCCGATTCCCCTGGGAAATGACCCCCCCCCAAAAAAAAGGGCCCTACCTTGTAGCTGGCAAAATAGAAGTTCCAGCAATGGGGGTGGGTCCAGGCACGTGTTAAGGTCATTGTGGGCCCTAGACACTTTCAAAGCCGTAGGCCCTCCCCGATTTCATTTTTTAAAATATTTTTCAAGAATTCACTTGTGTTCACTTTATGTTTTGGCTTTCGTAGGCCCTTGAAAAGTCCGTAGGCCCTTGAAAAGTCCGTAGGCCCTTGAAAAGTCCGTAGGCCCTTGAAAAGTCCGTAGGCCTTGAAAAGTCCGTAGGCCCTTGAAAAGTCCGTAGGCCCTTGAAAAGTCCGTAGGCCCTTGAAAAGTCCGTAGGCCCTTGAAAAGTCCGTAGGCCCTAGGCACTACCTAATGTGCCTATAGGATAAAAGCGACCCTGGGTGGGGGGGGACTCCTAGCAGAGTGTGCCCCATGCAGCAGCCTAGTTTGTCTACATGTAAGAACTGACTGTGCTGTGCAATTAAAAAGTAGCACATCCACATGTGCCGAATACCACGTGAGTCTGTTACGCAAGTGGAAATACAAACGCTAGTTAATTGACACATGGAAACAAACGAAACAAACAAAAAAATTATCCATCAAAGATCAAGAGTTCTCTGTTAGAAAAAAACAAGCAATTAAGCCTGTTCCATTCTGGACACAGGATGTGTTAGCGCATTTTCATGTTATGTATCAGTACGTTTGTTAGCTTTCAGTAAATATTTGTAAATTTTGGATACTTTCAATTAAACTCAGAACACAAGCTTACTATATCATTTGATGAGTTTCTTAATAAATCTTGGTGAAACTACGTGCTGCAGTATTTCGCACCAAATGAATGGGTCATTGAACGTACAAGGTGTAGAATGGGGCTATATATATAATATATAAGCCCCTTAGGAGCCCTGAAGCCCAGCCCTCAGAGGTCCTATCGCGAAATGAACTTTTGATGTACACATGGCAGGCCAAGACCTACAAAATGATATATACATCATGGGTCTAGGACTTATGGTTGTTGAGATCTAGGGTGATGACAGACAGACAGACAGACAAAACGGGGACAATAGAGCATTTTTTTTCGAAAATGCTCTAAAAATATGAACGGTTGAATCAAGTAAAAATGAGCTAATTTGGTCGCTTCCGGGCTAAAAGAGAAAATGCTTTACAATAATCATGTTCACGTTAATTACATTAATCACGTGTTTCAGATTAATGTGTTAATTCAGTTACGTTGAAGAAAAATGAGTACAAAATATTTCTCACAAATAACCTTATAGTTAGGTACAGGGGCGTAACTAGGGGGGAGGGGGAAGGGGGTTGTCCAAATTTGAAAGTTCCCCCGGGGCCCAGCTTGAGAGATTTGTCCGAAATTTTTTTATCAATTTAATATTAAGTACATTATTTCATGTAATGATGTCGAATGTCAACATGCAGGGGACCCCAAAGACGCCGAGCCCATCCGGGCCCCCAAATCCCTAGGTACGCCAATGCTCAGGTAAAAGAGCCAGGTATCGTCTATTTAGCCAACTTGTTTGCGTACACCCCCCCCCCCACACACACACCATCCATTCGCTGGTTGACATCAAATTGCTGTTGGCCCAACCTCTGATCTAGTAGTTTAACGTGTTGCGATAGTGACCTTGATAATTTACCACCCTTTGAATGTCTTTGTGTGTGTGTGTGTGTGTGTGTGTGTGTGCCTGCGTGTCACTGTGTGTGTGTGTATCTTTGAGAGTGTCTGTGTGTATGTAATAGTGTGTGCTGACATAGTGTCAAGGAAATAATTCTACTTAACCACATTAGTTCACGGTTTCATTAAGGCCCGAATTAATGACACAGTCCACTGTGTGTGTGTGGGGTGGGGGGAGGAGGTGAAAAATGCCCCCCCCCTCATCTGTGTTTTGTTTTGGACGCACACACCACAGCGAGTCTACATTGAGGAAGGGAAGACAAAAAAACGTGATGGTCGGGGGTAAAATAAGTACCCCCACAGCCCCCTCCTAACCTACCTGTTCTCATACATCTAGTGCTGACCTCTTCGGCTGATGGTGTCCGGGTGACCGAGATGTAGTGTGGTGAAAGGGGGAGAGGGTGGGTTACATCTGTCTGCAGTGCAGCGTCATTTCTGCGTGAAGGGAGAAGGCCTGTGACGTCAGTTCAATGTAAAAGTGTAGAAAGTGGGGATAGATGACGTCATTCCTTGGTCTGAGGTGACGTCATTTTTTTTTCTTAAAAGCCGAGGCACAGGCGAGCGATATTTATATAGCCCGGGGACGTCGTAGTGTAAATCGTGGGTGTGACGTCAGCCCTGTGCGGACCTGGGAGAGTGACGCCACTGTAGATTGCACCAGGATTTTTTTAAGTGACGCCATTACTGCAAAAGTCTGGTCGAGTGACGTCATTCCGGTGCGGCCAAAGGAGAGTGACGTCAATCCTGTCAAATGAGAGCAAGGGGCGGTCCTTTTTGGTTTAGGCAAGTGGCGCCATTTCTTGTCAGAATCCCAAACGACTGAAATCTACGCCAGCTCCTCTCAGCTCAACAACGTGTAACATGTTCTGTGACAGGTTCCAGCGAGCACGATTCAAATGGTTCGAATCCTGATCGATGCCATATTTTTTTTTACTTTATCTGGAGTTTCATTGAACAAATGACATTAGCCGTAAGGTGGGGGGGGGGGGTGGCAAGAGCTAGGCCAAACAGTTATCCCGTGGACACTGATAAGGGGCGATAACTGTACCCGTACAAACAGTCCATTAAGTCTCTGGACAGACAGACAGAGAGAGAGAGAGAGAGAGAGAGAGAGAGAGAGAGAGAGAGAGAGAGAGAGAGAGAGAGAGAGAGAGAGAGAGAGAGACCAGGGCTTTGTTTTACTTGTAATCAAAATTTCCCGCGCTCCCTTCATTCACACCGTGTTCGGTCAACACAAACAAACCAGGGATTACGGACTCATACAGGGGCGGCACCAATAATCCATTGTTGTCGATATTGGGCGGGTGGGATGGGGGGGAGAGAGAGAGAGAGAGAGAGAGAGAGAGAGCAGAGATGGATATAAGGTAGCTAACGGCCTCTCCACCTGCAAGGCAGTGGTTCGAAGCGAATGATGATTAAACAAGTATTATTTTTAGCTTAAAAAATGTTTTATGGTGGGTGCAGGCAAGGGAGAGGGAAGGCTAGGTTACTCTAGGTGGAGAGATAGGGTCCTCTAGGTGGGTCCTAGGCAAACCTACCTGTCGGGACCTCCATAACATATTTTACTCAGGGGTGGGGGGTGGTGGGGGGGGGGGCTCTGCTGTTGCCTGGCTTTTCTATCCGTAAGAGAGATTCCGGTGGTAACTATCTCTACTCCAATGGTAGGCCGCAAACGGACACGGACAAATGATCAGTTCTAAATGTATCCTTTCAAAAAAAAAATGATGTTTCTAAGTTTTAGGAGCCTAAGGGTCCCGGGTTCGATCGTTGGTGAGAGCAAAGGGGGAATCGGTCCAGGTCCTGGTGAAAGTAAGTCTGGTCCATCAAGTCCACCCAATGTTAAATGGGTACCTGACTTTTAAGTTGGGGAAGTAAAGACGGATGGGCGTTGTGCTGGTCATACAGACTCTTTATATGCCATCGTTACAGATGAATTATACATTTTATAAGCCGAAAAATGAGATTTAATGGCTGGGGGAACTTTAGTTGTTTTTTTCTAGGGGGCCCAATTGTTTTATTTTGAGCCCCCCGGCCACAACTTACTGAAGTCCGCCTCCATTTAGGAAATTTTTTTTTTTAAAACCTGAAACGTTTTTGAGTTGGACATAAAATATGGACGGTTAGCAGACGACAACGTGTCAAAACTTGGAGTGAAATGTAATACCACCACGTAATATTTTGTTCGTGTGAGCGGGAAATGAAAGGTATAGAGGTCAGCCAGATGAAAGGTCAGGGAAACAACGCTGCAGAAACGCTACGTGACGATTTCCGCAAGGGACAGAACCCATAGTCACGCTTTTAAGTTAAACAATAGGCCTGTTTTAAGAGATGAAAAGGGGAGAAGAAATTTTTTTTGTTTTTTAAAGCGAAACTGGAACTGTCCGTTTTTTTTTTTAAATCAGTCCGCTAACAGGGGGGGGGGGGAAACAAAACTCGTTATCGATTCTTCTATTGATTGAACAAATCAACCGATGATCAAAGTATTGATTTTTTTTCTTTTAGGCTTTGAAATTTTTTTTTTATCAAGGTTGGTTTTTTTCTTTTTTATACGACTTGGGGGTATTGATTAGACGCATCGATTGATTTCATGAACTAAACTATAGCAATGATTGGGAAAGAATTTGAAAATAAAAAAATAAAAGATGCAAGAAAGGCAGAGAGTAGGTCGAGAGAGGAAATATTCGACATGGCGGTCAGAATGTTATAAAAAATTTAAAGTTACCGTTGAAGGAGTTCCGTCCCCTGGGTCATGTTAATAATAGAAAAATTAAGGCGCTGTTTAGGGGCAGATCAGCATCAGAGGTGTGCGGATCTTAAAATTTAGCGTCCGCGTCCGTCCGCGGATTTCTATCAATGATCCGCGTCCGCGTCCGCAGAATCTTACAACATTGGTCCGCAGTCAGTCCGCGAGTCCGCATTGCTGAAATTTAGCTGTTTAAATGACTTGAAATTTTTTATGGTAACGCTAAAGAAGATCCGCGTCAGTCCGCGAGTCCGCAACTTAACCATACGAAGCGTCCGCTGTCAGTCACGGATTCGGAAAAGTCTGCGGATCTGCGTCCGCAAGCGGACGCGTCCGCTGTCCGCTCATCTCTGATCAGCATTGGCCAGATAACAAAATGAGAAAGAAGGGAACAAAAGCAACTTTACTAAATTAAAAAAAAAGTGTACTACAAAAGTGAGTGTTTGTTGTTATTTTATAATTGGGAAATTTGAGACTTATCTATTCGATCGATTTCAAATGATTTTATCGATCAGTTTTGATACAAGACTAGATCAATATTATATTGACTGAACTGCTTGTGTCTTAATTGTTATTATTCAATAATCTATAACATATAACACCAGGAAGATCAGGAGACGGGTGGTCGTGCGTTGAGGCCTTC
>JAGDYQ010000084.1:258926-318926 GCA_021962125.1 Bulinus truncatus
TGAACAAGAAACGCTAAAACACACCTTAACAGTTATGCTCACATGTAAGAAAAAAATTTTGCTGTACTGAATATTTTGTTAAACCGACCCGGCAACAGCATTTCATCAGGCTTTGAACGAGCGTAGTAGACAAAAAAGAATACGCATTGGTGAATTCACCGTGGAGACGGCCATCAACAATGCAGTTAATATTAGTGCTCACTAGACAAGTGGTCAATCTGCAGATCTTCTAGTAGTACTCGGTCCTGACGCCCAAACGTCACCTACAGGCATTCTGCGTTAAATACACGGCCAACGCCAGCTGTCTGCTTGCGGCTGTAGCGAAGAATCTGGGTCTGGCTAATGGCTGCAGACACCTTTATGATTAATTAAATCGAGCGTGTCACAAGTGTTTTGTCAATTAGAATTTTAACATTATTATCGGGTGAAATGAACTGACAAATGAACATTTATAATGATCAATTAGAAATACATTTTTTAACTCATAATCTCATATGAAGATACTTTATATTTTTCAAAACTTCCAGATTGTTTTTTTGCTTTTCACATTCAGAATTTTTACCTCATATAAAGATATTAGTCTATAATTGCACCTTGCCCTCCGTGATTGTTAACTTTACCATTATTGGTCATCTCCTCATATTTGTATGAAGATATACAGCAGTCATTTTTAACCATCAAATACTTTAAAAAGCTACAGGCACAATAATCCAAAAAATTTTGATAACAATTCATCTGAAATTTTTTTAAAGTGTTATATGATTTAAGCTTTTGCTATTGAACAGCCTTGGAACAAACAATTGCCCCAGGATAATACAGATTGGGCCCAGGTCTGCATGCCTTCTGCTACAATAACAAGTGTTCAGTTCTAAGGTTGTGCTCCCGGACATTATGAAATCTTGCGCTAAAGTGCATATCGCATTATATATAACAAATTTATATATAAATAAATTTAATGTTGATTCTCATCGCATGACCCAATAGTGCTTCATGTGCACTGTATCCACTTTGGATAAATGAGTACAATATACAAAATCTAAAGATCATGAAGGTGATTTGAGAAAATGAATATTTCACCACAGAATTTTTGTAGGAAGTAAACTAATTTTTAATCAAATTTATTCAATCAAATTTTTGGTTTCCTCTTTTAAATGTATTGTCTCATTATGACTTTGTTATGTTTATACACCAATAACTCAGGTTCCGGATATTTATCATATTCGGTTACCAACTATATATTTACTTCTTTATTAATATCACCACCATAAAAAGTATATCACAATAATAAATCAAGAGATCAATTATATTGAAATTGCTTTTATATCTCTGCAAGAAAAACAATCATACTTTTTTTATTTAGTATAGATTCTCTAGAGTTGTTTAACAATATACAGATTAAGATTATGGTTTACTAGGTTGAAAAGCTCTGTTGAAGTTGGCTAAAGCACGAAGTAGAGAGTGAATAAATCTGCAGTCTCAGACTTCAGCTTTGGAATTTCAGACTCCTTTTCAACATAAATAAGACACTCCACCGGCTAGAAGACTCTATTAGTTTGAGTGACTTAAATTTGGAAATCGACTTATTTTCTTTTGATTCACAATATTAAAAATGCTTAGTCAGTATTGTTATATTAAAATGTTTGAATATGCATTTTAAAGTCTATCATAAGAGTATAAATAATTCTTTAAATAAAGTAATACAACAATAATATGAACATATTATTAAAGTATTCTCCTATATATTAATTAAACACAAAGATATAACGTTTAATATAGCAACAATCAGTATGACCTTGAAACAACAGCATTTAGTACATCCTTGACATCAATGATCACCAGTTTAGAAAATATTTTCTAGACGATGTCTAGAATGAAAACCCGCATTTTGGTTCCAACTAATGCTGTCTAGAATGTATAACTGCCTTCAGGTGACATTAAACAAAAAACAATATTTCCAGTCTCAACATTTCATGGCAAGGATAAATATATCCGATCAATCGTGCAAGCTAATTTACGACAACGTTGTGGAAACAAGTTTTGCAAAGTTGGTTTAAGCAGACATTTTTTTATAACCGAATAATCAGAGATTAAAAGTTTATATGATTTGAAGTAAACACAATAAATTATTTGTAATATTAACAAAATTTGCAAAACGTTTTTTCTTTTTTAATTCGTATTTTCCAGAGATTTCACAATTAACTTTTCGGCTTTTTAGTAACTTTTTGAAGATAATTCAAACTTGAAATTTTTGGTTGGTTTATTGGATAAATAATTAAAAATGAAAAATGTATATTTTACGAAAGAATTTTATTGATTGAATATTTTAGTACGTTACATATCAATAATGGATGACAATATTTGTAATGTTACATAGTTCAAATAATTGATGTATTGTATATTTAAAATGTTATGTCTAAATAATGACGGAACAATTATTAGAATGTTGTATTAAATAATCGATGACAATGTTGTTATAGTTCAAATGGATGTGACAAATATTAAAATAAATATGCTCAAATAATTGATGACAATATTTACACGTAAGTTAAGAACTAAATAATGATATAAATATTTGTAATGTTATGCCGTCTAACAATTGATGACAGATAGAAGTAAAGAACAATATTTGATAGTAAATATCGGTAATATGGTGTCACAACAATTGATGACATGATAAATGCATGTTTCAATGAATTGATAATATTTAAATGCCATACAGTCTGGAATAGCTTATGATTGAAAATATTTAATGTTTCTTCAGCTGGAGTCTGGCATGTTGAGTCTGGTTTATAACATGGTGAGTGAGAAAATCCTTTTGCTTCACGCTATGTTTTCAAACATGTATTAATGCAAGTTCATTTTAGATGTGAGAGGGTAAGGGGGTCAGAGTTCCTTCCGAGCTTTCGATTGTGGAAGATTTAACTACAACGTACCAGGTGCCAGTTTTGATGACAAAATCTTCAAGAGGTTATCTTACTTTGGAAATGATGCACTGTATCTCGCTTGAGGTATCAAATGTTTCTAAATTGTAGTTGATTGACTTGCTGAAGGAAGAAGTGTATGCTGGTTCGATTAACAAGCTCAATGAACCCAGTCTCGAATTAGTAGCGCTTGATGCGCTGCAGATAAAGCGGTAACGCAGAATGAATACATACGATCATAAAATTTATGAGCAGTAGGAGCGACTGAGAGCAGACAAGAGACAGCGTTATGATGAACACGAAGCCGTTGTTGTGAACTAAAGAAGGAGACTGACTGAATCAAAGGACTGAGATCACTTTGTCTCATTAAACCAGTCAACAGGGCTAATTGGCAGCACTGCCAGAGTCGATGAAGTGGCGTTGTAGGTCATGTCCAACTTATAGTGCCTTACATGTCCATTGGAATGTCAAAGATGCAGAAATGAAAGAATGACACTATCAAAAATGTTCAGCACTATAGAACAAAAAGTTGAACATTCAGATCAGTTTGTAGAGCAACGAAAAAATTTGGTCATTGGGGTGGAATGAATGGTCATGGGTGATGATTCGATGTATTAACTAAAATCAAAGTTTCTCAACACTTGGTCCTGACAAGATTCCAAACAACGCAGTAGTTAAAATTAAATATCTGACATTACTCCTCATTACGGCTTAATATTAAATTTCATGTTGGCTTAAGAGTAAGAAGGGTGTGACAAAACAATCAAATATAAAGTGGTTAGACTTCTTCAAAGTTAGCTTAAACATTCTAATTGTAAAGAAGGAAGAAGTAGAACAAAAACTGTAGTAAATTTAAGAGAATAGAAAGTTATAAACATTAAACTTAATACACAAAATATGCTCTAGTGCAAAGGTAAAGAGATGACACAAACTAAAAAAGTAGTTAATTTTGAAATTAAATGTAAATATATACTCAGCATATTCCGCAATGTGTGCGTGTGCTCATCAAAGTCATATTGAATAGTTGTCACTACTTAATAAACTACTAAAAGATGTTTTAAACGTTCAGCAGAAAAAATGTGTCTGCATTAAAGTAGTATATAAATTGTTACAATATACTTTTTTCAAGAGAAAGAATCATGAAGTGATAAATCATGAAGAGATAACCCGCTTAAAGTATAACCCATGAAGTGACAACCAAAGAGTTATTTAACCCAGTTATCGCACCCATAAAGATAACCAAAGATATTACAAAACCAGAACAACAATGTTGTTGGTGGGGAGCCAATGGAGGATTCAGAATTTCAGTAAATAAAAAACAGCAGTATGCCATTGTACTATAGTTTATACCTAATCAACGCTATTTATAAAGAAGATTTTAACTATCTACATACAAATCATCATCATAGATTATTTGTCTTTGATGAGCGCTTCCAGCTGCCATTCAAGATATTCAATGAATGATTAATTTCAATATTATGAAAATTAATAAACACCAATGAATCATAAAACGGAATATTACTTTCTGGACAGTAAGACAGTACTATTGAAGGCTGAAACCGATGGCATCGTTAAAGTTGGCCAGTATCTAAACCAAGTTCATGATTCACTTGAAAACATATAGAAGAATGTTATTAAATTGACAATAAAACAATTCACCGTATTTAACGCTGTTAAGATTAGAGGGTACAGATTGCCCTTTTTTTGGAAAAGAAATTTAATGCCTTCTGATAAGAATTTATCTAAAGGCAAAAAATAAATCCAGTTTCAGTACTTTTTTATTTAATTATTAATGCTTTCTAAACTTGTTTAAATACTTTATTTAATTTTTACTTTATCTTCTATTGAAACAATGTTATATATATATATAAATAAATGTGCATGTATATTAAAGTTATTAAAAATGTTCATCTAATAATCTGTAATTAAAATTTTAATCATTAAATTATCTAACGCACGTTTAACAATTCAAACGGTTTTTCATCTTGTTAGTTTTGGCAAATCAATATTCTATTCAAACATTGGCACAAAAATAAGTCGTTTTTGATTTATGGGGAAATGTTATCACTCCAATTTTCTTTATATACAAGCATTTAGCAAACAGTTCTTTTGGATCATTTTTATCTGCATCCGTTTATTCACATGTATTAATCAAGTGTAGATGTAATTTATTTCTTATTAACAGCTTGCGCTAAGAGAGTTATCTCTTCAATTGAGGGGCATCTGAAATGGTATGTTTCAATTGAGATTTATAATCCCTCCTAAACCTGCACATTTTTTGTAGGTCACGTCAACCAAAAGAATAATCATCACCTTCCATCCTGAAAAACCGCATTGTATATCTACATCATCTACTTTGAAAGACGTTTATACTGGATAATTTCTTTTTTAACTTTATAATTGTTGTTATTATTGCTGCTTTTTTTTCTTTTCAGAGTTTAGTGTAGCTTCCTAAGAATCTATTTTAATATTCTTCATTACAATAATCTCGTTACTACTAAATGAAGCCCATTCATAGAATTTTCTAAAGTGATTTAAACTAATATAAAAAAATATCAAACTTTAATAATGCAAATTTTACACCTTTCTTCTTTCATATTTTGAGAGATTGCCGACCGTAATTCCGATTTATTGAAAACGCCGTAAAACAAATACTTTATCAAATGAATATCGAGTTATCATATGTTCCGGCAATTCTTTCACATTGTTCTGATCTATAGCTCATTAAACTTTCTGTAGAAAAACGACCAAACTTTGCTGAACTGCGAATATTATGAAACCACCTGCTAGAACTATTATGTAATTCGTGGAATTTTTTTAAAGCACATCTTATTAATGAACGAATCTATTTGTTGTAACAAATTTTTCAAAATAAAAGTTAATTCGCAATTAACGGCAATTTTAATGTGTATATCGAAGAGAGGTACATAACTTAAGTCTGCTTTCTTTTCTCTCTACTTTCCTTACTCCTGACGTGCTGCAGGTTTTGCTTTTGAAGGCAAAACGGGTTGTAGCGCTTATCAACATTAATCAATAGTAAATGTCCGCGAAAGTGTATAACCGGTAAAACTTAATTATCTGATGGCTATTCTGGGATACTCTAAAACTGCGGTTGTCATTGAGGATTCACATTTGCGTAGGCGCCTATCATTGGCATTGTCATCGCCATCTTAGTGCTACTCAGCAAGACTCCAGACCTTTTTTTATTTTTCAAACCGTTGCTTGTTTGATTTAACTCACATCCATATTCGTACATCACTGAATGTATGTTCGTAAATATTTTTCGATCTTCGGCACACGCTCATTATTTTAATCAGCGCAAAATCCATACGAAACATAGCGCTATCACTACATACCTTGCTTACTTTTCCATCTACTTTGAGAAAACCAGGGGGATTTCGCATTGTAAGTTTGCCTCACGCCTCATGGGATGTCTTCATATAAGAATCTGTACTATAATGGAGCATAAGGCAGTGTACAAAACAGTCCCACAAAGGTTTTGTAGGGATCAAGAAATAAACATTTCATCTTGGGATACAGAGATGCTGTTAGATCAGTTAACTGCCCATAATTTGTAGCATCGTTATTATCTGATTGCTATCCTCTGCTTAAGAACCGCCATCTTTAAATATACTTTGAAATTACCACAGTTGTGTTTTTTTTTTAATATCCAGAGGATAAAAGACTGCTCATCTTAGTGGTCGGTTATCCGGCGTTTTGTGCAGTGTCATCATGTTTTGCCTTGTCAAATCAATATTTGTGACGATACGAAATGATTATCCCGGTTACTGTTTTAAGTGTTCTAGGCGGGTAATCTGAAGAAAAAATAGAAAATCGTTTTAGTTATCTGAATAGGACACATCCGGAAAATGCTGTTTATACTTTATGAGTATTTCGGCGTTATTTTCATCTAACTGTTATTTTTTAAATCAAATTGAGGCTAATTGTTGTTAACGCTTCTATCGTTTTTAAATAAATATCAACTGGTATCAATTTCCTGTTCTCAATATATACTGAAGCAGTTGTGGTTCGGTTGTATCGATGTCGATATCCGAGCGTAGTACGATAATATTACAGATATTTGTGTAAATGACGGTCCATACATATAACAATATTGTTTTGGTCAAACCATCGACTTTTAAAACAATGAATGTACTTAATTTTTCTTGTATCTAAAGAGTGAAACATCCTCATCTAGTTATGATTTATACGGCTGCGGCAGAGACCATACGCGAAACCGGTCGACTAAACATACAGCAATTGACAAAATCGATAAATGTCCTCACGTGTTGGTGATTTCAGACATTGCTTAATAGCATGGCAATACCTTGATTAGTTTAATCAAACTAAAGTTTCACTATTCAGCTTTTTTGTGTAGTTTTTATTTCAAACCTTGATTAATTTCAGTTCAGGAAAACATTATTCAGTAATTTTAATTAAAGTTAATAAAATTAGGGATATTTTCGTAAAATGATAAATTTTCACATTGATTGAAGCATTTGCATTTCTTCGTGAGTCGTCCTTATTAACTTCAATCATTAGGTGTTTTAACTTTATTCCATCAAAATAGAAAATACTTTAACGAAAAAAGATAAACATTTTCGTTTTTTTACAACTACATACGTTCAGAATAGTCCCGAAAGACTGTCATTTAATCCAGTTATATTGTTTAATCGCAAGCTGCTGATGGCGAATAGCTGAAGAAAACTATGTTTTGAATCTTTGTTGCCTGTAATAACAGTGAAATTTTCGGACAGACATTTTTACATCGTCACATAAATCCAGGGCAATGTCCAAACATTTGTCTCCTTGAGCTTTCATTTTAGTTTAGCTGTGAGATCAGTCGTTATTTTGTCGAATAAGCTGCGTTAAAAAGTTCAAAAAATGAACTGTCAACTAAACTATATTGTTTATGGGTTCAATTTCGCGGATTGAGACTTGCACCATTAGCTCACACCTGTTACAAATTCTTTTGAACCCCCATTCACCACTTAATACTTTAATATCTTCAAATGACGCGGTTTCATGATTATATCTTTTCAAACATAACTTAGCTTTACTTTTGTAATTCAGATGCTCCGGCTGTCAAATCCGGTCGTGAGTTCTGCCTCTTCGTCATGACCGGACGCTAAGGTGTTTGACATAAACGATCAAGGCTGATTAGATTACGAACTTTGGCGACAAAAGCACCGTAGAGCCTGGGACTATTGTATGCAAGATAACTCGTGGCCCTGAATGTTATTGCTAGTACGCCTAACAGGATTACTTACCATGATGAAGATGAATTACCGAAAAGCCGTAATGACATGTATGGAGTCGTCGGGGTAAATTTAGAAAGCTCTTTGATCCTCTCACCAATCATCTGATATCTCCACGCCTGATCCAGACATAGTAAAGTCAATATAACCAAGGTCTTGTGATTTAAAACCATACCTGAAAGTATGTTTTGAGCAAAGTATATTTTCTTTTGTTTCCTTCAACAGTTTTAATGAGTTTCATCAGTTATGAAACAACAGCCATCACATTGATCCATCTGGTCATCGTCTTCTTATCCTCAAATGTTATATTTGCAAGAAACACATCAGCCTTGAGCATCAACAATTTTATCAATCTCTCTCTTTTTTTCTTGTCTGTATATTTCAGCCATTTCACATCATTCTAAAAACACTTTTGTTTACTTTTTTTTTTAATCTCTTAAAGTTTGTTCAGATGAAAGTTAACAGAAACACAATCATTGATACGTTTATTGGCGGAACAATAAATCATTGAATCTAAATTTTGTTTACTTCCCGACAAATCACATTTTTCAGGGAAAAAAGATTTCAGTAAGCAAAAAGTTTTGTGTAAAAATTTTCAAAATATCACCGCTTTATCTGTCAGACATTTGACGACCGTATTGTAAACGTGATTGTTATACACTATTTCCTGCAGAGAATTTCGTGAAACATTCAGAGTCTAACGGTCTTCCGCACATAATGTACTTCCATGTTACACCAATTATTAATCGACCAGAGCAATGTTAATCAATAGAACAAAGTTACAGATTTCAATGGGGTATATAAATACTAGTCCTTCAATGAACCAATTAGTAATATATCCAAAATGAAATAACATATATTATTATGTTATCATTAATGCAAATAATGCCCTTTTTTTAAAGTATACAATAAAATCATTTTACTTTATAAACTGTAATTTTCACTTTTACATTTAATACATTCCAGAATTTGAATAAATAAATTATTGTTAATACAAGAGTTCTGTTTATTTTTGTAAAGAAACCTACTCTCCATTTATAGTAAGCGCTATGCTCCATCATTATAACTTTTAATTGGGGGAGAGATGCACTTATGTTATTTAGATAGGTGTGTTTCTCCTCTGTGCTGCACAATGGTTACCAGTAGATAAGCATCATACATCTTGTCCATGCCAGTTGGCTGATGTGTCAACGCATTGTCCAATCAAATCGATCCTAATTGTGTGTTGTTAACATCAGAATAAATGAAAATCCAATACAATGCCATTTTTCATTCAGTTTCCAGTGCAATGTCTTTATTGAATGTCTGCGGCGAATATTGATAAATCTTCAATTGATCAATTTTTGCTTATAAATGGAGCCAGAACTTTCACAGTAGTTGTATATTTCTTTGACCAGAAATGAACGCCTTTTTGAATATTTTGGAATTAATTCTACAACAACCCTTTCAATGTTCCGTGAAGACAAATAAAAATTATAGATACAAGAGAAAAATAAATGGATGCTGCAAATGCATTTTTCAAACTTTTTCGCTAAGAACAATATCAAAAACTTTGAAACAATAGATATTTGTATTAAACAACAGAAATGCAAGCTTATTACAACACTGAAGGCAACACAATTACTATTTATATTAGAAAGCCCCATTTAAATGCTAAATAAATAAATAAATCAAGCTAAATCGAATTTTTTCCTAATTTTATAAAAATTTTACAAATAGTATTACAATTTGAAAAGCATTTGATTAAACATGCTGAAAAACTTGATGTTTAATAAATGTATCTAGTTATGATTAATTCAAAAATAGTCACTTTTTTTAAGAAACAACTCTATAACTTCTGCAAATTGGCAAAATATAGTGTTGAGGACTTCCTATAAGAAAAACAAAATGATACTAAATGATCTAACCAATTATTTTTTTACATTTATAAAGTTTTTTTTTTTCTTTTTAAAAAAATAGCAGTTTGATTTCACCATCCAAATCTTTTGTTTTAAAAGAATTTAACATTCGTCAGTTAAGTGTTAGTCATTATTCAAATAACAAACTTCAAAGTTCTCACCATACGTAAACAAGCAAGGTATTTATATTTTTTCCC
This sequence comes from Bulinus truncatus, assembly GCA_021962125.1. Classification (NCBI taxonomy): domain Eukaryota; kingdom Metazoa; phylum Mollusca; class Gastropoda; family Planorbidae; genus Bulinus; species Bulinus truncatus. The sequence goes on from JAGDYQ010000084.1 coordinate 269,201, forward strand.
CACACAGCATTACCAAAAAAATAATTAGCTTCGGTGAATTATCATGAGAAATTATAACAGAAATCAATAAAATAGTGACATGTATTCTGAACATTCAACGACCATTTAAGTTCTTCCGCTTTAAAAACTACATAATTAGTTTTCGCAACCCAAAAAGCTGTATTAGTGAGAGAATAAATGGCTCATTAATTTGAGATATTGATTTTTACGCATCGGCAGATTAGGAATCAATATTCACAAATCTCAACGATAATTCGAATATCACGATACTTTTCCAAATAAATACAAATATATATTGTAATTAATTTTGAACAATTTTTCAGTGATTCCAAATAACTTTTTTATTTGTCAATCTTGGACATTTTGTTTGAACGAGCAAATCGAGAACGCTTGTAGTGCATCAAAAACAGCACATCCTGCTAAAGCATCAGAACTGGTCAAGTGCAATGTAGAGAAATTGAGCTGGCAATAATTTCGACCATTTTCAACTCATTTTAAATGCCAGCCTATACTTGGCGAAATAGTGTTCATTTCAATCCGGAATGAACATGTCCAAAATCTTCACACAGTAAATATAAAACGAATTTCATTATAAAAACAACAAAGAGAACTGGTTATTACAGTAACAACTAATTTATTGACCATACGTTGAATCTGTTCAACTTCCAATTCGTCAGTTTTGTCGTTTTTACGCAAATTTTGTAAACTCTGAATAGGTTGAATCTATAAAAAATAACATGAAATTAAAGTAAAAACAATGGCAACATTATTCAACTGAAATTGACCAGCTTGTATGTACAAGAAATATGAGAAATTATTTGACAACTCGCCATGAAATGAATGATGTTGATATAAACCTTGATTAAAAATAATGAACTGGAAGGAACTTCATGATTGAAAAAAATAAATAATAAACTGACATGACAGATGAGGTGACAAAAATAAGATATGTTGAAAATAATATAAAAATAGATACTTTTTTTCATTTATCTTGTTCAATGGATGTTTGTAATTTGTTGGAGTTCTGTTTTAAATGTTTTTCGGAAATGAAAGAAAACCGTTGGAAAACAAATTGTGAAGATAATATAAGAAGAATAAATGATACAATGTTCACTATCTAATTAATCGAAATGACGCAAGAAAAACCAGTTCATTCATACAACAATAAGAAACTTTAATATCTGTATTAGTTGATTATTCTAATCATTAATTTTTCAAAACAATAATCCAAGATCAATAAAAGCGTCACAAACATCGGTAATGGCAAATGTTTTCATATTTTCATGCCCATTCCATTCCAGGTTATAAAGAAGAGAGCGAACATTCTATAAAAACATATGTGTTAAAGAAAATTTGTTGATTAGCTGTAAAAAATTTATATACACCAAGTTGTAGTCGATAAAGATCGCTTAGGTTCCAACATCAGATTTATTATTATTCCAATAAGTAAAAACAACCAAATCACCAGTCTTCCAAACCAACAATCAAATAAAGCGAAACAAGATAGCAAGCACTATCACCAGACAGTGTAAAATAAGAAAACATCACTGGAGGTTTCATTGTTAATATTTGTACATATTTCAGCCTATGAAGTTAGCTGCAGTAGGTCATCATATTTAAAATATCGTGTTCAGTTATTGTTTTCGTAGGTCATCGAAAGTAATAGCTTGGGCAGTGGAGGTAAAATTAAAAAGAAAACCCATCACGATTTTCATTACTCCCCTAAATTTATTTAAAAAGCTTCTCAACTACATAATGTTCTATAATCACAATTTTATTAAAAAATAAACTATAAAGATTTATTTAACATATAAAAAGGCAGTAAAGATGTATGTAAAAAGGTCAGATTTTAAAATATGTTATTTAGCATGACTCAAAAATCATATTTGTTTTTAATGAGCGAAATTATTTTACTCACCCTAATAAAATCAGTTTGAAACGCAGACTGCTATGACATTCTCTGAACAGAACTAACAAATCAAGCAACAATCAGACTTTCATTATTAATGACTGATATCTGGATCTATTAAAAATAAAAATTTTTTAGTAAGCAGTAAACCCAATTGTTGCATTTATATATGAATAAAACATATTATCTACTAAAATTAATAAAACAAATTTAACCTTATCTTACAAACACCACCAACAGCAGGTTTTGCCGTGAAATCATTTCTTCAACAAAAACCGCAAAATAAAAAAAAAGATTCAACGCTGCCAAATATTGACCTTGACTTGACCCAATAAAGAATATCCATCATGAAAAACTTTCTTTTCAAGTTTTAGTTCAATTTAAAAAAAGGAGTTTAGATGTGACAGATCTATGTAGATGGAGGTGTTAGTCCACCAGCAAATGGCCTCAGATGCTATTATGTTCAAACACACGATCAAAATAAATTACAAGAAAATTTAGTCTTTCACAACATCAAAAATAAAAATTTTGTGTAAGAGAATATTTTTAAATGCTAGATCTTCAAATCCAACAAGTTATTGTTAGAGTCGAAAAAAAATAAAAGTCAGATGGCCAGAGGCTGAGCCGAGTGAACCAATCCAGAAATAAAAGTCTGAGCAATTTCTATAAAGCAACTGGCGGAAAAAGAATTTTAGTCAATTTATTGGTATAAGAAATGATACCTGGATTTGGTCTGTGCGCTGCTTTGATAAAATGAATACATGATCATTGATCCGTAAAGAGGTTCATCAATAACACCATGGCATCAACGAAAAGCTTGATGTTCTATGTGACACGGCGTTCTTCGCTAATGATGGTCTAAACAATAGAAACATGCAAATGGGATAACATTACCTGTGTGCTACCTTTAAAGGAAAACAAAACAACAATGTAAAAAGTTCGCACTGCACAATTTTTGCTATAGATGAATGTTAGCTCAGATGTGCTACAGATCTGAACGCCATATTCGCTGGGAATTGGTCACTTATAGTGTGGAGCCTCGCCATTCTTCATCACCAGTCAAAGATACCTTGACCAATCACCAAATCTGTTCAAAGAGAACAATAAACATGAAATGTTAATATAAAAAAACAACAATGAGAACAACAAAACACATATACCTATAAAAATAAAAATCTCGATCCGTAAAAACAACATCAAACAACAAGAAATGTTAATAGGACTTCGTATTAAACCACTATTAAAGCACCACCATATCCCCAATTTAAGTCTGTGATTTATACAATCACCACCAAAACTACCCTATGGCTTCCTAAAATAAACAAAATTGTCATTATAAATATTTTACCAAAATGGGTATGATCAACTGGACACCAAAAGGATAATGAATAAAAGTTTTTACATTTGATGCTAAATAACAAATAAATGAATCTCAAATTTTGCCTGACTGGTATTAGTAGATCATTTGTTTAGAGAAATAAAACAAAAGAGGCTGACAAAGAAAAAACCGCCAAATCAAAGAATAATAATTAATATATAAGAAAGCAATATTCAAACATATGTGAAATAAACATTTTTTATTTAGCTGACAATTTAAGAAATAAAAAAGCTGTAAATTTAATAAAAGCACTTTTTTGGCATTCCAAAATTATTTGTCATATACTTTTTCGCTCGATTTCAAATTATGCATAAAATAATTAAATCTCTAGTAATGCAAATAGCCTTTCAAGTAAAAGTACCTGAGTCTAACTACAAGGGCTGAAGCCAAAATTTAAGACCAAAGTCATTAAATGAGTATAACAACAAATGCTAAAATGATTAAATGATAATAAATATTCTGTATTGAAGTCACATCTCCATCAAAATAAAACCAACAACTAAGATCACACTGGAAAATGTTAGTTTCAGTTCAAATATGACAAGGAAAACAAACAGTGCAGTCACAAATGAGATGCTCGCTGAAGCCTTTAACTGGCAGTTAAAAGTCGTGCTAGAATGGACCTGGCTGGCATGCACAAGTGGAAGACTTGAAGAACATTTAAAATGGGGAGGTATACATAAACACAGACAAGCTTCACAACATTAGGCTAAACCCAATCCTCATTGATCCACCTCTGCTGGGGGCCGCCCTCTCACCCATGGAAGGTCCAAGGTCACCCTCTATAGCCCTCCAAATGATTTTCTCCCTCGCATGCCCCCCACGCATGCTCTCCTTGCCGACCAAAAATCCATGCTCGCTACTCCACACCGAACCCTCCATGCCCTGCAAACAGAGAAACAAGAACACAACTGCAATGTAGCTAGATCACATTTTATACCTACAAACATAACAACATGTCATCAAATAAAATATCAACAGTAATAAAAAGGAACGCCATGATAAGAATGAGAAATCAACAGAAATAAATCCAACTTAAAAAACAAAAGCAGCAGTCAACTTACATCCGTCCACGAGTTTCTCAGACCTCGAGGCATGTGTGTAGCCCTCTGGGCAGACTCTGCTGGCCTCTGATGTCACAGATAAGCTTTCTTACCATATTTTGAAACAGAACTCATCACCAGAATGATGGATCTGAGAAGATGTGAACTTTGTGGGGGCTCTAGAATAATAATCTTCCTTACTTCACTATTACATAACAGAAAATAAAAAAGATACTACATATAGTAAAACAAAAAGTCAGTTCCTACGACGATAAACTAACTGTAATCAATACAGCAATTGTTAATATCCCCACGCTATAAAAATAAAGTAGCACCAATGGAAATTACCGTTTAATAATACGAAAAATACCTTTAAAAAAACAATAGTTGACAAGCGTGCAAGCAGATCGATAAACCATTTGAAAGCACAACCGACTTAAAGGCTTTAATAGCATAAAAGTCACTGTCAAACGCGTTGGCTGCCGTGGGGTCTTTGAGCCTGGCTTTTATATTTTCCAAACTTTAAGTAAGCTATAACAACCTAATAACATTCATATAGAGAGAATCCAACACCCGCCGCAACAACGACCTATTAATAACGTAACAACAATCTTTGGTTTTTCCAGATGTTAAGCAACTCTTGTTCAGTAGAAATCAGGGCAACAATGATACCAATTGACACTGCCCTGTTTTTCTAAACAGAAATTATCGTGGCAGATTTCTGAAGAAATAGAATAATGGTAAGCATAAAAAGATGACAACTAATACACCATCACAATGTCTATTCATAATGCATATTAAATGCGCACTAACTTCTCTGTTCTTTCGACTTTAATCCTGCGTCACTAATGATGTGTAACCAGCTGATTCTGGTGATAATCATCCTTAATTTGATTCAGAGCTTTTCGCCCATCATTACTCTCTGACCGTATTAAATATGATATTAGCATATCACAACAAACAAAATTTTTATTGCGCAATTTTAGGAACTATGCTATAAAAAAAATATTCAGAATAACAACAAGCTGAAAAATACTAAACTGTGAAATGCAGAATTAAAACAAATATTTAATATCTTCCATGGCCTGGTAGTAATACACAGTATTCAGACTGTGCCTTAATCAGCCTCAAGAAAGTACAATGGGATAGAACCTGGTTGAAAATATGACTAGTTGTTACCAAGTTCTCCATATTAGTCAATCATACCAACTATTTAATTAATTCTTTATTTTATGTGTTAAGGCTGGGAATAAAAAATTTCTTGTAAATAAAAAACTGTACCTAAATTAGAATTAGCAATTGTTAATGCAGTTAAATGAAGGAAGCAATTAAATTAAACTGATATGAGAAAATAAAATATTCAGAGACAAAGAGGGCGGGCAACAACTTCGCATGATGAATGATTGAACTGCCGCATAAAAACATAATGATGAAATGGACGGCATGGGATGATTGGCGGGCGGGGAGGGATCTCAGGGCTGAAAGTGATGGCCAAAAAGTAAGATAGAGATGACAAGATATACGCTATCAAGCCACTTAAATTACGTGCGAAAGAATATGGATGGGATATAATTTGTCATCAGGACATGAAGAATAATGAAGAAGAAAGAAAAAAGTGGTTTTCTGGGTAAGTGTGGTTACTGTCAGACCGCGTTATTCAAGCACTGTAACACTCATTGAATATCGAAAAGACTTAGGCCGGGAACGTCCTGCGCTCGGCTGTCACTGGACGGCGACCCATCGTGTTTGAGTGGAAATGTATTTTGAAGACGTGATGGAAAGCACTATAAAGTTTGAAGAAAGAAATGTACGAACAAAAAATTTATAGGTATTTTAAGCAAGAATAATGAAAGATGTACCTTTTTTATTTCATGTTAAAGCTGCAACAATAAGAAAACAAACAATATCAAATTTTTCATTGGATAATAAATGACAATTATAGTAAAATGTGTAAAAACAGACCGTAAATGCATCAATTTGAATAAAGAGTACTGTCTGAATATTTTAAGAACTAGCAACAATGTATTTGACTGTGAATCCTATGATAAAGAAAGACACATAAAGGACTTAGTATTCAGAGTACGCCAGAACCATGCTAGTAGTTTCAAATATTTTTACTTATCCTAATAAAAAAACATTACCAGGAAATAGCAACCAAGGTATAATTCGCTATAATCTTATGAGTCGACTTCATGTTGTAGTTTACAACGAAATTGAATTACCATGAATGATGATAACTAGATTGGTGACAGCACACAGTGATGTTGTCGCTGATAGCACAAAAAGATAAACTTTGAAATAGTGAACCTTTCATATAAACAAGATAAAATTAGAGAAAAAAGCGTAAAATATATAACTTTTAAAGAAAACAGCGAACAATTATAATTATTAATGTATTAATTATGTAGTACAATAATACTTATCATTATCACTCTTATTGATAGCTGCTGTGAATTCCACATCAATACTATTGGTATTAAGTCTAATTTCTTATATCTTAACATCAATAATTAAGCATCATTTCTTTAAGTCTGTTGACATTAAAGGCACCACTTTACCAAATTATAGTACTGTATCTTGTAAAGTATAGATATATCAAGATTTCTAATTTCATTCAAGCGATTTAGATGTTTATCTCGCACTGAGCAATTGGTGTGGCTTTAGTGATTCATTTTCAACTCACCAGCTAATAAAAAAGGGCTAATCATATGACATGCTGTATGCGACTGAAATACAGTAATTGAACTCAACTCAATAAAGATAGATCAATCTCACCACGTTATTAGACTCATCTCTCCTACAAAGCAAAGTTACAAACTTGCAGTTTCATAAAAAGCTAACTAAATTATATTTTTGAAGAAATTGACAATACTAATAAGCATATTCTTTTAAAGTACTACGATGAAGTCAAACTTGTCAAATCACAACATGAAACATATAAATAAGCGTATATTTTTAAATCGAGGTACAGTGCAATTAAAACATCTAAATTTCATCAGCAATTAGGTAACTGCTCGCATCAGAGATTAATCAATCCTGAGTCCTTCCTTCGTCGCTTCAAAGGTGGTCCGCTTTTTCACCACCCTTCATCTTTAAGTTAATGCCGCATCTAATCAAACAAAGAACAGAGTGGCTAAATAACAAGATGAATACTAGAATAATAATATGTACAAATATTACATAATGCAAAACAATAAAATTATATCGTACGTTTAGTTGAATACATTTGAAATGCTCATTGTAGACCTTATTATTTCCGGTAATATTATTTATCAGAATACAGTTTATGAAGTGGGCCTTATTAGCATCACAACCACGCCATAAAATGACATCTGACAACAACAATTGTCTCAAGTTAGAAGATGAATGAAAAAAAGTAATATAACTGAGATTAAAAAGCAGAAGAATACTAAAGACTGAAACGACATCCACGTTAAGCAACAACGACCAAGATTAAAAGATGAGTGTGTACGAAAAGATGGAACACGTACAGTGACAGCATAAATAGCAATGCCAAACCAAATTAGCTACCAGCTGAAAACGCCTACCGCACTAAAAATGGCAGGATTGTCGTGGTTTACTTCACAAAAAAAGTTTAGTTTAAAATTATTGTTTCCTCTCCCTAAAATGGCAAGAATCATATAATGATAATTGACTCTCAATGGGACAAATTAATAATGAACTTATAGATAAACAAACATACAACATAATAACAGATACATCACAAAACAAATATTATTTTAAACACCTTTTGAAACAATCCTGATGGTGAAATCAAATACAAATTGAAATTAAAATTAAAATCCAACAAAATGACTTAATGGAAGAATGATTAAAAATAAAGTTATCTCCGTTGATCCGGTTTGCTAAATGATTGAAACTGAGACTAACCAACTTTAATCACATCAAAATACTTTTCGTGCCCCTTAGAGAATTGGGTTGAAAAGGAACATTTATCCAATTTGCAAGACTGAGCCCTTGGCCACATAACAGAATAATAGAATAAAACCGATGTAAAGGACTGATATTCGCTGCCGGGTCACGAACTACTTCTGTTCCCAGTCACGTGATAGTGGGTGGTATCAACAGAAACTACCACACCGCTCGGCCTGACCCGCTTTTAAAAGCCAAAGTCGTTGTGACAACGCCACTATCGGAGGGGCGCCCAGCCATATAAGAACTCTCATACGCGCGCGACGGCGCGCTGCAGAAAGCTATTAACAGGTATGTCATATCCGCCAGTTTCAGGTCCCAATCAAATATTCAGCAGTAATGCAAAAGGCTGACCAGTTGTGTCAGGTTTGAGATATTATTAGTCCGCCAAATCTTCGTTCCGCCTAATCGTAATAGCATATAAAAGACTAACAAAGCATAGAAAAGTATGAACAGTCAGATTTAATCAAACCTGATCATCGTCACTGCAAGGACATGATCACCACAAGTATATAGCCACACACACGCAGAAGAGCATCATTTGCAGACAGTCATTTTTCGTAAAAATACAACCGCCATGAGTTACGCCAATATCAAAAACAGCAGTACGTATGTAAAATAGAAATTAAGTCCTAACAAGAATAGCGTCAAAAGATCTCGACTAATATTAAGGATGCTATTCATTAAATCTAACACAAACGAGCTTTTTGTTTATCGCTGAACGCACACTGAACTTACCTTTAAAGAGCAAATCTTAGAGACCAGCGTTAGTCCTCTCTTATTCACAGTAATTCTACATTAGTCTAAAGATACAAAATCTTGAACTAACTGACGTCACTTTATCATTGTAAAATTTCGTACATGATAATAGACGATAAACATGCCAGCATGAAAAGCTGGAGAATAAAACAGTCATAAAGGTAATAAATAAACAGCATCATAAATAGCGGTTGCCAACCAATATTTTCTTAGTACACTGATCTGTATAAGAGACAAAAAGATAAAGCATATTAGTGAGTTAAATATCACACATTTCATATTTAATATTATTAATGACCGACTCATTATTGATAGAAAGCTTATAGAAACCAAAACGTCAGAACAATTTGACTAGCACAATTAACTGTTCACTCGGCAGTAAATGGTCGCAAACCCGCCTGAAACATGGAGTGGCATTTTGTAAACTTTCCATTTAAACACTAGACAGTGCCCAGATGTGTACAGTGTTAACTTAAGAATTATGATGATTTAAGATTTGCCTTAAAATCACCCCTAGAGCAGTTGTTGAACTCGAGTATATGATATATCCAGTTGATCGCCAAACGAAATGCCAACGATGACTAAGATTCCGGAGTGATTTTAACCATCGAACGTTCTAAATCTTCATGGTTACGCGAAACAGTAAACAGTAAATGTTTGACAGCAGACGTGAGACAAAACGAAGAGGATGAAGTTGCGCACGTCATAGAAATGAATGCTGAACAACAATGGTTGTGAGCTGGGGCAGAGTGAAGAATGCGGATAGCTAGCTGTAATGTCGATAGTTTGGAAAAATGATAGTAGCATATAAAACGCAGTTTGAGAATGGCAGCACAATGTTAAAGATAAATTAATCGATAAACAGAACTTCATCCAAAACATACTTAATGAATGGTGTATAATTGGAGTCCATAACAAAAACGTTGAATATTCAGAGATCTGAAATTACAGCAAGCTTAATGTTTACACCGGCAAGATCACGAAAAAGCAGATGGGGAGACCCAACTCGTCTAAAAAAATCCAGTTATATCTGCCATGGGTTGCTAATGGTTCAAACTAAAGTGTGGTAAAGGAAGAAGTGTTTCAACGATAATAAACATAAGAGAGGGAGGAAGCAATGAAAGGTAATGCAGGACGAGAGTCCTTCTTGTCACTTGGCTTGCGCACTCTCTCCTCTTTTATCAGGTACCAGCTCATCCAGTTGACATGCCTGTTACTAGCATTGCCACAATCGTTGCCTGCCGTTATCCAGTGATATCGCACCTCTCTCTCTTCTCTACCATAGAGTTAGACGCATTGAAACAGATGGCACAGCTTCTTCTGAAAAAGTCCTTTATGGCAACAGACGCTTATTCGCAATTATCAGGCTGCACTGCGTGTATGTAAAGCGGCCCCGAGTTCATAAAACCATAAACGCACCCCCTCTCATCTCAATCTTTGCCTTACTGTTGACAACGAACTGACAGAAGAAGAAAAAGACAACACTTGTGCAGTCAACAGGACTCAAGGACATCTTTGAAGAATATATTGACAATCTAGAGAATATCATTATTAGATGGAAAATGACAAAACTGATGGTCAAACTATTCACACTACAAAGTAATAGACCGGACCTCAGACAACGAACTGGTCGTATTATCATTGTTATCTCTGCAGTTCGATGGACTAACGGTTGATTCCTCTCGTGATGCCTCTTCCAGAAAGTGAGTCAAGCAACTGATCAACCTTTGAAAGAGGACTGACTGACTGCATCCTTGCCAAAAATGTGCCCGTGACCATCTCCCGAAGAAGAAACTAAATCTATTTATAAATGGTGGAGGACGCAATCGTCTTCCATATCAGACATATATGAACACGTATGAATGAAATTTCGTAGAAGTTGTGTATCGTTATGTTCGCTTAATTTTCTTGAATATTACGAATTAAACAACTTAGCAAACAATTAAATATCAGTCACTAAGAGTGGATAATATACAGACGCCACTGCCTGACTAACAGAAACAAGATCATTCACCACACACTGAAACTGAGCCGAGAGTTTCTTACACTCTGTGTAACACAAACGAAGACATAACCAGTTATCGATACCAAGTCTAAGCCAGTAGACATATGTTGCCAAGAAGATGACTTAAACCCTAAGGAATGAGTGGCCCTGTTAAAAATGGTTGACCATCATGAAGAAAACATCGGTCCACTTAAATTGTTAAGATAAAATGAAACAAAACAAAAGTTGGCGGTCAATGACGCATTTTAGGTGTTACATCCAGAAATTCAGAGAACACAAAGACCAACAACACATGCTAAAAGACCTATTCGATTGTCGCTTAACACAACTTCATTATCACAAACCATGTTATTTTATTTGACACAGCAACGAAGCAACAAATCTCACGCCAAAATAACAACAACATCAGAAACCAGGTGCAAGTCATTTTAGCACAATTATTGACTCTGTGGGATCATTACTTAACTCATGGTGAAGAAGTGTGTTATAACCTGTCATGTGATTCAGGTGGATATTAGTGCAAAACATTCTCAATGAACGTAAAGATACAAAGAAATGGACAACACAAACATTGACAGCAAGCAGAACCGGTACATATTTAGCACTGCCAGCATGATAGGTGTAGTCATACCATACATAGTTACGGTGCATCAGATGTCACCTCAATAGAAAGTGCAAGAGCGTCACAACATCCGCCGGGTACGGGCAGTTTTAAGACTAGACTACCAGCCTGACCGCGGTGGGGTAGTAGCCTGGCTGATCGTACTGAACAATAGGCATGATGCGCCGCAGCTGACGAGGTGTAATGTGTCGAACTTTCCCCGTGGCCAGAAAATACTGTGGCCGTCAAGGCAGTTTGCGGGGACAGAGTAGCTGTGGCGTTGGGGGCCGAAGATCGCCGCCGCACGCCAGAATTAGTCTTTATTGTCTGGCTTGACCAGTAATATCACCATCACAAAAGTTTTTCGGTCTGCTGTATTAAAACCCCACGATCTTTTCCTGGAGAGACGGCAGGTCTTCCGACCAGAGGATAAATGCCGGACCGGCTACGTGGATATCACACCTTTGATTCAGCCATGCTTAAATGCATGTATAGCGAATTGGCTAAATATGAACGGCCAAATGCATAGCAGTGGTCAAACACACTGTAGGACATGAACGATGATATCTGCAGTGGCCAATGTATATGGCGGGTCAACATGACTGAGAATGAAATTGACAGATATCCGCAGCGGGCGACGCAAGGTTATGGTCAAACACCGGTGATGAATGATATAATGTGGTATGCACGGCGGCGGTCAAACACCCTGTACATGACGATGATATCGGTGCGGCTGGCTGGTTGTGGTGGCCGCACACCGGAGACCCGAAAACGATTGATATCTGCGTACACGGTAGGCACGAATGTTACCAGAATTTAACGACGATTATCCGGCAGAAGCCAGTGAGTATGGTCAGCCATATCGCAGGCGAATGATTGATATCCAGCAGTGCCGCTAATGTATATGGTCAAACAACTGGTAGGCACATGCAACGACGATATTCGTGGCCAATGTGAGCATGAGTGGGTCAAACACCCCAGTAGGGTAGAATGATGAGATATTCGGCATGTAATAATGTATATGGCGGTCAAACACACCGTAGTAATAATGACAGGATATCTGCCGCAGTGGTTGAATGGACATTCAAGATATAAATTGCAACACGTTTGTATATGGTTTATATACCACCGAAGAACTAAACATGGAGGATATTATAAAGCTTTTATGGTCTAAAACGTCAGCTTCCAACTGTTTAAAAAATGGGGTAATTACATTTTCCTTAAACAAGTTAAACAATATTTAGTATAAAAAGAATATTTTAAATGTTTGAAAAAAAATATTTTGTCCACCAAAAATCCCGAAAGAAGTTATAAACAATTCATATTATCTGAGAAATTAAGCAATGCCAGTAAATCTTAAAGTAAACCAAAATATAAGAAAATAAAGACCAACCAAAGTGCAAGGTTTAGCTATGTAGAGCCAATTACAAGACATGGATTATCCTGCTAGGACGCTTTCCAATTACTCGTAAGAAACAATGTCGACCAAAAAAAGGAATGGCAAGACGGAGTTCTTCACTATCTTCTAAATTTGCTAACAATGTTATCTCCAGTCTCTACAATGGGGCATTCGATGTTAAAATCGGCGTACTACATCACTTCCAGTCGACACTGTAAATTATGAATTGGATCTAACAACTGTGCGAAAGACGCGACCATCCAACATCGCTGCAGGTGCGGTTACTTATTTTCATTCAATTTATTTTCCGCTAATGTGTAGGAGAGAATGATTTAAAAAGAGAATGTAATAGTATTAGTGCGGGGATTGGGCCTCAGATGCATTAGTATACGCCACCGTTGTCAATGATCAATGAAGAACTGGAAATAGCACCAGCTCCTTTGAATTTAGAGATCAGCAATCGCTAATTGTCAAAAATAGCTGCTATCGTCTTCTTATTACATATATATACGAATAGAACTAACACCACATATTCTCCCCTAAACATATAGTATAAAAAGGCAATAATGTCATTAATATCTAACAAATGCTCTAAGAATATACGGAAAATATCCAGCGGTCATGTCCTAACGTCGAGTCTCCAGTAACAAGAGCAAATATCACGTTAGGATCTACATGTGTTTTCGAGTGCCGTGGTGTGCTTCAGGGACTGGTTGTATATTAATCCTGTTAATTTAAAAACTTTCGCAGCGCCCTAATGCCTTAGAAGATATTCTTCACCAACGAAACAGCACATTATCAATCACGCCGAGGTCAACAGACGCCATTGACCTACTTTCGCAAAGTTAATGATCCAGATGTTATACAACAACTTGATGAAACAACACATCAGTTCCGCGTGGACAATGAGATATGAGGGGAGAGGGGGCGCCTTCATCGTGAAAAATAAACGTGAGCGTTGCTGGTCTATTTCGCACTTCGAATTTTAAATAGCGTGAAGATAAAATCAATGCAGATACATAATCAATCCAGCTGCGATGATCGATATCTACACTATATGTTATCTCCAGGTAGCTGGTCGTCCACAATCGATGAGCTTTCTGGACTATCGATGCAGTGAACTGGCGCGTAACGAGTAACGGCAGCCAACCGGTATCAAACTTGTAATGATAGAAAGTATATAACGTACAGCAGCGGCATCGTGCAGCATATGCAGGATGTGCAGCGCAGCCAGGCAGCGTAAGCAAGCCCATGCTGCGCCAGTGCGGTGGTAGTGGTGCGCAGGCAAAGCATATGCAGCAGCATACGAACGTAACACAATCGTGGTGTGTGGTGTAAAGGTGAAATCTAACAACGCAGCCCAAGTACATATTTTGCACACCTAACACCGGCCGCATCAATCTATAATCACACAGTAATGCCTTCCTTACGATTACTGGAGAGATGGTTAAAGAGATGCACGAAGAATATAAAGTGTCAAAATTGAAGCCGGGAACCGATAGTAACAAGATTTTCTGACCGTCGACAGACTATAATAACAGATTTGCAACAATCAATCTGGGGTTAGCCCAAAGAAAACCACGCACATATTACTGAAGAAGAAAAAAATATTGTTTTTTTCACGACTGATCAATAAGAAAAAAGTGCTTTTCAAGACACAAAAAAATTGTCTTTGCCCTGAGATCTAGCAAACTTATCGGGAACAAACTAGTTTTCCACATAGTGCCAATTTGTAGAGTATGGTGATCAATAAAAGTGGCTGTAAGTGAAAAAACGCCTTACCACTCCTGAAAATGAGGCAATAATGTAAACTGCCATTATTCAGAAACCAGTATGATAACATGCTTAACTACCGCTTTTAGATCAAAGAAGAAACGATAGAGCAATAAATGAACTTTGATTGTATTCACATAGAAAAACCGAAATTATGTGTTTTTTTCATTCGCTGTATTTTCGTAAAATGAACAACAAATATCCCGCTTGTATGTCATCATAACCATGCATATGAAAATCAAAACGTCGTAAAAAACGGATCGACAAAATAGTGATCCATACGACGAATAGAAAACAAAACGATGAGCATGAGCGATGGAAGACACAAGACCAACATTGCCTTATTCCACTCCCTTGATCGTGCGTGAGATCATCGGTCAGTCAGAGAGCCTCTCAACCGGTGAGACCGTATGCTATGCCAGTAATCGAAACATTATGCTGGGCAATCGTCACTCACGATAGATAAACAAATTCAATAAATTTTCGGAAAATGACAGAATAAACGACGTCAAAAAAAGCTTTCGTTGACAGAAGAATTTACGGGGCATTTTTATAATATAATAATAATCGATTATAAATATTGAACCGGCTCTATATTTAATACGCAGATTTTTCTTATGTTGAAAAAGAAACCCAGAGCACTTAACATGATTACAAAAAAGAGAAATTAAAAAAACTGCAAAAAAAAAAAGATCGGCGATTACGGTAAGCACTGAATTGTAAAAACAGTAGATAAACAGACGCCACCTTTCAAGGATTAAAGAACCAAAGGCAAAACACATGTGAAGCTGTAACATTAAAGGCCCAATGACAAGTCCAGTAAGATCGTAGATACACCTGACAAGAATAAAAGGCTTCCCAACCAAAAGAGTAGTTTGACTCAATAATACAGGCAATATTTTTTTCCAACAATTATCCATGTAAAAGATGAAACAGTGAAATCTGGTAGATCCATAAAATCGCTTGTTTTCAAAATAATACAGTTTTATAAACATACCGTTGACGTGTCCATAATGTTTTATAAAACGACGCAACGTTGAATAAATCATAAACAGTTTATAAACATGTACCCTGCTTAAATGGGCCATAAATGCAAGTATTGAATGCATTTTTTTTTTTTTTAAAAACTACTTTCAATTTTGAGGTAGTAAAATACACTGTTTGTGTGTATGTCTCCACTTTGAAACAAAATATAAAAAACAACACAATGTAAGCACACGTTACTGGATATAAAGAGATAATATCGTTAAAATGCTCAGATATAAAAGTTCTAGCTCAATGTAAGTCATCATCAGAGGCGATAAAGCAAATTACCTTCGTTTCAACCTCTTGCATGGTATTTAGTGTATACATAATGAATGCCTTCTTATTTCCTAACTAAACAGGCACCATTTGTGCCAGTGACTAGACCACTTTGTTTCAGCTTCACCGCTGTAATTCAGTAATCTCACCACATCAAACTTGCAGACCTTTCGGTCGTAACAGTCGAGAACACACCACTTACCATCCGTCTCCACTCAAAAGTTTGGATAGCTTAACATCCATCCTTCTTTAGATGCCCCTCCTTTAATCGTAGCACAAACTATAGAAATCAGTGATAAGAGATGAAAAACTACGACAAACAAAGGCTGCATGAAATAATTAGTTCTCCGAACGAATAAACTAGGTGGACAAAGATAACTACAATTTAAATGAACCATTGCTAAACTGTAAAATAAAGATGTTGAATAGATGCTATACATATTTACTTTCGTAGTTTTTTGATATGAATAGCTTCAACACAAAGATTACCAGTATCAACAAATGTGGGGCAGCAAAGATAAAATCTGAAGTATTAAAAGCAAAAAATTAAATGATTAATTAAAATATTCTACTATATTGCAAATAATGTTCCATTGAATGAAGTTTTGATTTTGCTAAACTTCAGATCAAGACAATTCAAACAATAGCAATAACATTAATAAAAATCGAGTAACTTTTGGACATCGAAGATGCTGAGCTATGAAGATGATCAGATTTTGTGATTCAATGAATATATCACACACACGACAACAAGTAAGAGTTACGGACTTTTAGCAAACAGAAAATCGCTTGTTACCCAGTAGCTTTAACTTAATAATACCCGCAGATTAAATACTGTTTAACTATTTATCATCGTTTTTTCAACTCACTTGTCGTTGTTGCTGCTGATCAATAGGTTTTGGGTCTGTCCAGTGAATATATTGATTCAACTGATTTTATATACTACATCTCCATGACTTTTGAGTTTCAGGGTTATACAACACTAGAATTAATTTTACATGGTTCACGTTACTTGGTCAACACAAATGATTCAAAATACGTGACATTTCTGAACCTCTGTAATAATTTTTGATTAATTTGTTAGTATCGATATTCAGTGAATAGAAATAACACTACGATAATATAAAAATCCATAAAAATTAAAGGTTAGCTTTATAAAATCATAAGATCCTTTTATTAGAATGATTAATAAAGACCAATTGGTCCTAGAAAATTATTTTCGTTTTTAAATGTGAAGAGGTGTTTGCCTTTTTATGCAAAACATTTTTGAGAATACAATTTTATTTACAGTTAAAGTTGGTAGTTATAAATTTAATGCGCAATTAAATTGACCTTTCAGATGAAAAAATAATAATATTTTAATTTTTTCATGTCATATTTGTAACTTATAACAAAACGTCGAAAATGTATGTTTTTAACTTTGTTACTAATTTTTCGTAAATCTTTGCCCGTGCTCAGTGTTGAAAATGCGTCGTTGTTAGGTATACACGCAGAAAACAATTGCTGTTCACCAGCAGTCTCTGTTAGCCGCCGTTAGAAGAATAATTTATAAAAGAGGAATGAATAAAAAGAATGTGGACACCTAGTTAATAATTGTTATAGAATTTTCAAAATAAATGTGAAGAAAATAATTCCAGAAGCTCAGTAATAAAGAGTTCGAAGAAGGAACAGTTTTCAATCATTTAATGTTTTAAAAAATCAGCACGTTTAAATATGATGTCTATATGTAGTCTTGAACAGTAATGCTGCATTTAGCCGTTAAACATCATCTGTAGTTGTTCGTGGGAGCCTATGCCCTAATTTGGTTTAATCATTTATGTGACCATGCTTTCCCCGTTAGTTAATCCGTTAAATAGTAACATTACAACATACATTAAATTCCAAAAAAGCTAAGATTTATTTCTAAAGAGGTGGTATAAAAATTAATATGAGAAATATTTGTATTTTAGCACTTGCAATTAATCTTTTCCTTTTATTATATAATGATTAAATTACCTCATTCAGTTGATTATGTATAATTTTATAGAGGTGTGGTATCTTTAATGAAGCTTTATTTGCCAATTTAATAAAGCAATTTCAGTCCTTCATCCTCAAAAAGATTTAAAAATATTATGATATGTTTAATATCAATATCTAGATATATTGAAAAAAAATTAATTTTTTCAGAAATGCTTAGCCCCTGTAAGAAAAATAACTTCCATGAGTGGAATAATATAAAAATTAAGATATATTATTTTTTATGATATACAAAATAATTGATACAGTTAGGTATATAATAATACGCAATGCTATTAATGTAATGCACAGTAATTTAAACATTAAACAGTGAAGAAGATTGGAACAAGAAACAAATGATACACTTTACAATAACTTCACACAATCCTAAATATAATTCGTATTGTTAGCTACAACTTTAACATGAAATACTGATAATTCCTAATTAAAGGCTATTGAACTTTAATGACCAAACCGAAAAACAAAACCGTATATGCTAAAGTTGTGCGGCAAACATCTAGTGGGAAGAGTTCAATTATTCTATATTTCCTGAATAAGAAAGATTTTCTAAAAAAAAGAAAATAAACTTGAATTATATTCAATATAAAAATGAAAAGATACTTTAAAAAACCTAACTCATTTTGCCAAGCTCATTTCAAATTAAATCAATCAAGAAGTTTCAAGGAAATTACAAAAAAATTAACATGATCACTTAATGAATTTCAATATAAAATTTTTATTATTAAATGAGAGATAAAGTAAAAAACTGGCAAATTAGAGAAACTTCAATGTTAATGAAATAAAAAGAAGAGTGTTTCAATGATATAGAGTGAATCCACTGAAATTTAGAGGCGAAGAAAAAAATGATAAAAAAAATAACTGATTATTGGTTTTGTTCGGGCTCATCTCAGATCAATGATGTTTCCATTTAATTACTATTTTCTGATATCTTTGCTAGTCTGTTGGACGATCATTCTGCAATTTAAAAACCGGTTAAAAAAGTTAGCCCAGCCCACACTGTGTTTTCTTCCAAAATCTCCTCAGATTCATTATCGTAATGAAGTTTATGAGCATATTGAATGAATTCATAAATTGGGATCTTGATTTTCAAAAAGCATACTTGTTAAATTATGTGATTCGTTTAATTTAAATTGTCTTGAAAACGCAAATGAACATTTTTGCTGTATAAATGAATTTTTTGTGACTATTGGTTTTACTTAGTTTGTAATGGGTTTGTTAGCAATATGAATTTTCAGTCAAATTGATTTTAAAAATGAACATATCCAAAGTTAATTCCTGTTACGCGGTATATGCATTACTAATATTTTCTAGTACATTCAGCTTATTTTGGTTATTTGCTTTAAGGTGTTTTCTTGACTCTAAGTATCGCTAAGTTGACTCATACATAGAAATCATAATTGAAAAAAATTAAAAGTGTCAACGATTTTTAAAACTGCTGAAAGCATCAAGAATAATTTATGAATCATAAGACAGAGCACTCATTAAATTGTTAGAAAACAAGGTTTAGTGTAGTGTATTGAGAAAGATGATAAAGAACACACAAAAATATACATAGAATAAGTTTATCGCACTTTATTTAAATACGATATGTTATGTATATAAATATATATAAATTGTTGGGAAAGATACCTGTGTACAATTAAAGGAATTGCATGCACCTCAAAAGATCATGGGTCAAAAGAGTATTTGGCCCATATAACTATTATCGGGTATAGAAGTCATTATCACTGAAAAACAAAGACTTTAGTAAATTGTGGAAGCACAATACATAAAGGACCAAAAAAAGTGGAAGGGTCCCTAGTGATTGCCGAATACCAAAGTTAATACATTGATCGCTTATATACTGTGCAATATATTAGAAATGTAAACAAGTGAAATCTTAGTTAAGTACTCTCTTACATAGCATTTTCAGAATTGCACATTTAGAAACTGCATAGAGGTGAACGTTTCCCATATTGCTTGGCAATATTGCGTTACTTATGCAATATATTATTGTCAGTTGATTATATTTTGAAACTCATCACACGATTTTAAAATAGTATCTCCAAACAGGTACAACGGGTTTTTACACTGCATGTAAATTCCAGCCACCTATGTTAGTAGTAGATTTATTAAAAGTTTATCAGCGTAATACAGAACTATCAAAATCTTATACATGATTACATTTTACTAATATAATGAAACTCACCTTAAAATTGCAAACACGTGTTTCCTTTAGTAGTCCGTTTAAAGTAATGTCACAAATTAAATGTGAGTCAATAACGATAAAAGTGAATTGGAAATCCCACTATAGAAGTTCAGCATATAATGCAACTTATAAAAAAAAGAAAATTAATTATCTCATTAGTGTATCTGAAGAATGCCCATTATAAAATTAAATTCATTATTTTATAAATATTTCGAACTCAAACTAAAATAGATTTTACTGTAACTTATTAAAATTCCTATGAAATTGCATCAAAACTTAAATCTACCGTACGTAAGTGACGTACTAACAAGATCCATATTTAGTCAGAATATTCGCTGCGAAGTTAGAAAGTCGGTAGACTATTGTTTTGTATTTAAATGATGGGACTTTATCCGCCTGCTTATATTTTGTTTCGATTATTTAAAAAGCGAGAAAAACAGGCAAGAAGTCTAATTTTCGCAAATTGTAAAGATAGCTTTCGGGCAATGATCTAATGCTGGATAGTTAGGCTATTTGGACCTGAATGTAGATACAAAATATAAAGAAAAGGAACAGCGGGTTCGTACATCACTAATCAGTTTTAGCTATTTATAGCTAGTTACCGTAAATGTTGGTATAAGTAGAGAATATAGTGACTGACTCAAAGATGTGACTTCGTGCCTGCTGAAACGTATGACCTATTATATGAAAACCCTTATCTGTTCAGTACGATCCTTAGATAATACTAATATTTTACAATAAAATCTTCATTGTGTATCATAGCCTGTCACAACTTTTTATTTAAAGAGTGGATTCGAGCTAGTTATATAAATAATATCCATATTCAGTGCCCTGGGCAGATAATTCAGATCTCTTCGGGGAAATTTGGGGGTCCTATGAAGATACTTCAGACATGTTAAGAGATATGTGTGGGCCCTGTCGAAAAGTGCTTTAATAGATATTAACACTCGTGTGGCCCATTTGGTATTGTGTTCAACAGCTTGCATTTCCTCACCTCAGTCCAGTGGCGCCACTAGGGGGCGCCATTTTAATATAACGATTTAAAAAAAAAATTTAGAAAACTTTGTATACTTGATAATTTAGCATTCACTGCACTTAGATGTTCACTTATTTATTTATTTTTTAGAAGGCCTATTCCGTTATATTCTGGGATTTAGAAGATAATTAGATAAAACAATTTAACGACTATTTTAATATATCTAATCCCGCCACGAGCTATATAATGTACATTTTTGTTTAATATAGAGGAGAATTGCAGAAGGTCGACCTGCTCTCTCTTTCTCTCTCTCTCTCTCTCTCTACTTCCTCTCTCCCGCTCTCTCTTTTTTTCTCTCTCTCTACTCCTTCTCTCTCTCTCTCTCTCACTCTCTCTCTCTCTCTCTTTCTCTCTCTCTCTCTCACTCTCTCTCTCTTTCTCTCTCTCTCTCTCTCTTTCTCTTTCTCTACTCCTTCTCTCTCTCTTTCTCTCTCTCTCTCTCTCTCTCTCTACTTCCTCTCTCCCGCTCTCTTTTTTCTCTCTCTCTCTACTCCTTCTCTCTCTCTCTCTTTCTCTCTCTCTCTCTATACTTCCTCTCCCGCTCTCTCTCTCTTTTTTCTCTCTCTCTACTCCCTCTCTCTCTCTCTCTCTTTCTTTCTCTTCTTCTCTCTCTCTCTCTCCTTCTCTCCTCTCACTCTACTCCTCTCACTCTTCTTTCTCCCAGTCTCCTCTCTTCTCTTTTCTCTCCACCCTTCTCTCTCTACTCCTTCTCTCTTCCCCTTCCTTCTCTCTCTCTCTCTCTCTCTACCTTCTCTCTCCCGCTCTCTCTCTCTCTCTTTTTTTTCTCTCTCTCTCTACTCCTTCTTTCTCTCTCTCTCTCTCTCTCTTTCTCTCTCTCTCTCTCTCTTTCTCCCTCACTCTCTCACACTCTCTATCTTTCTCAGTGCCTCCCCATCCATCTCTGGGTTATCAGACAGTCTATCAACTGTCAAAATTTCCTGTGAGTAAGTGTTAGATCAAATTCTATCGTGAAAGCTTGTGAGCTTGATCTCTTATGCTGAATATTTGGTAGTCGAGTTTCCCTCCCAACTACAGGTGGGTGTTGAGGATTGTCCGCCGCGGACTTTTCGATGGTTATGCAACATCAATAAGATGTCCCGTTATTCACGCAAGCGCTCATTTTGGCTGCTGATTTTGCACTGCTGAAACACCTCAGAAAGGCAGACTGAGGGGAGGGGACCGAACTGGATAGCATGAAACTCAGTGTCGGACCGTGTGTGGCTACGGGTCAAAATGCGTACCGGCTTGAGGTGGGGGTCCCTCAAATAGGAAAACAGTTGTTTTAAATTATGTATCCAGTGTTTGAGCCCCCGATGCATGTTGGGAGCAGAGGCGCCGTGAGCCAGCACAGGCCCCCAGGGCAGGACATTGGCTTCTCATCAACAGGGCCCCGTAAGAATGTTCAAATAGCACGACGCAGTTGAGCGATGGTCAGGAGGCCGGGCCCCCTTAGGCAGACAGCGAGCCCCCTGGCAATGACCCCCTGACCTCCCTCTAGGCGTGCTCGGTTGAAATCGATAATTGCAGACCCAGTCAGCTACTGAAGAAAGAAATATAAATACCATGTAGTAACACGCAGTGTAGGAGCAACTACCATATGATAGACAACAGGCTATGTGGTTCTGTGTTAAATCTGAGAGTTAAGAATTAATGTTTACAACAGTATCTTCAGTTTAAAATCCGTCAAACGTAAATATCAAGAGGGTTTAAAAATCATGAAAATCGGATCTGTCTGGAAACCAAAAAACAACGCAGCCAACTAATCAAAGATATATAGATCATAACTCAGTATGCAAAGGTTTTGCAGGTACAGCTAGTAGTTCAATGGTAATCAAACATTAAAGAATAAGACCTTTAGCTTAATAACAAGTATGTTGAAAGCCTCAGAACCAACAGCCTCAATCTATGCGCCAATAATCTAGCTCAGTGGTTCTTAACATTTGATTAATCTGTATGGTACACGTAAACACGATATTAATGTTAGTCGATCACACACTACATATATATAAGTTAATAAAACAAAAACAGGTTTTTTGTATTGAATATTATAATTTTGAGAACAATTGTGGTTCAGCCCACAAATAAGGTAACTTAAAAGTATACCAATGATATTACCATTCACAATTCATAACAGTGCCATAATTATATTTGTGTCTCGTTCACTCAAGCATCAACATATTCAGAACAATACATCGACACTTCTGTTTCGAACAAATCACACTTACCTGAGACATAACGCTTGTCACAGGTTTGTATTAAATTTTTTATTTATATTTTGCTTCTGCACCACCGTTCGGTATAAAATTTTCAGGTTTTCTTTTGAAAAAATATATGTCTAGGGTATTGGGCTATCGTTTTGATACGAATATGGTCATTACAGAGTAACAATGAATAAATATAAATCGAGTCGATTTTCTTTTCGTTTGCTGGTATAGTCTGCTCACCGCTGTCGTAATAAATTTACAATAATCGGCTTCATCTAACAGAAACATTAATTCACCTAAAATCATCGCTAACACGGGTCCATTCATACATTACATAATTGTAAAAAAGATTTTTCTATTCGAATACGCTTAAAGCTGTCGCAAACGGAGTTTCTAACTCCAAAACAACAATGCATAAAGGTGAAAAAACAAACCCTGCAAGAAGGCAGATAGCTATAAATGTCTGATTGTGTTCCGCAGCGGGGAAATACGAACTTGTTCAGAAAATTTCGATAAGTATGTACACGTGCATCAAAACATATAGTTGTGAACTGGAGGGTCTACACATTATCGATTTCCTGGTATTATTTTTAACGAATGAGACTCAATTATATTTTAGCTCTGACATTTAAGTACTGTATCTTAAACAAACACTATTATCTATAATTTACTCAAATGTGATAAGTAAACAATCAAGATCTAAATCAAAATAAAACACATCAACAATGACATTCATAACGGGGGGCTTTCCTTTTTCCTCTCTCTCACCCTTTCTTCCTCTCTCTCCTCCTCCACTTCTCTTCTTCCCTATCTCCTCTTCCTCTCCCCTTCTCTCTTCTTCCTTCCTTCTATCACCATTCTTTCTGTCCTTCTCTCTCAAAAAATCATTCCTTCCTCTCTCCTTCTATCTTGTCTCTTTAATTTACGATAGATGGGGTAATTTAATTTGAATTTGCTTCCGGGGTTTACATATATTATTGGGTTGATATGGTTTTACCTGGCTGACGATTGTCACCGTACGATGATATTACTGCAATGATAATGTTAATTATACGATGATATTACTACGATGCAGAGCCACAAAAAGTTGGATTGATTGGTCATCGCAAGCTTGATGTGTCAGGTTGATGATGTTACTGTAGCTGATGATGGTTATTTGGGGCTGACGATGGTTACGTAAAGGGCCCACTGTGCAAATCGTGGTTACCAACCGACAGACAACTTCCAATGCAATTTGAGCCATGACCATCGTAAATACAGATGCAGTATGATATTACATCATAACAGCCATCATTGATAATAGAACATGGTAATGTTCGACTCTTCACTGGTACTGTTAAACCAATATTTAATAATATCGTCTGTAAAACACTTCTCTTCCACATCAATTGGGTCTCTTGTACGCATTTACGGTTTGACATCTCGTTGAGCTACAATTGCCTATATTCTACACTCTGTAGGTCTACCTCTCTTAATAGTTCCACGCCTATTTCGCCGCCTTCGATGTATTGAGTAAGAGAAACAAAATCAGTAACTTTTTTTTCAAACAGTATTAATAAGGGATGAACTGATGTCATTTATATCAATGCTACGCAAAACGTTAATATCTTAATGAAATTGAGGGACCATTTCCCACTATTCAGCCAGCTTCGATAGCCCTTGTGCATTGCATGTAACATTCAAAAAGATGAGAGAATTATTAACGAAAATATGATTGTTGTTTAGTCGTAAATGTTTTTAAAATAAATCTCCACGGCGCAAAGTAAGTTGATTGTAAGCATCGGAGTCGAACGAGGTAGACGCGATTGTACGCATTGCGGTTAGCAGCATTGGGCATCAATCTCATTTGAAAATGTATATCCTCGAATTTCATTTGGTTATACTTATACCTTCGATTAGTTCTACTCGACGAAGTTAACCATTGTAAACGCTTTCAATCCTCTCCTCTAAATCTCTCTAATTCCCTAATATTTATGGTGGTAGTAAGATTTGAATAATGTACTTTATGTCATTTCAGTTCTTAAGTCTCTTCTTCTAGTCGAGTCTCAAGGTGCTCCAGCCAAGAAAGTACCATCTAAGCTCCTCAATATCAGTCTTAATGGCTGTTTCTCACGGGCCCATTGTAAAAATATTTCAGTATAATTATTTAAAAACAAGATGAACCCTTAGATATTTGAAAACCTGAACAACTAACCATAGGGTAATTTCAATCTTCAGCTTTCATGTTATTAGCGTTATTCATTCATCTACTTATATCTACATTCATCTAATTAATTATCATCATCTATCTATTTATCTATCGATTTATCGGTCCATCTATTCATCGACGATTCATTCGATCTATCTATCTATCTATCTATCTATCTAATCTAAATCTAAAATCTAAATCTAAATCTAAATCTAAATCTAAATCTAAATTCCACCAATCAACGAATTTAATCAAATCTAATCTAAATCAAATCTAAAACTAAACTAACCCAAAATCGTAAATCTAAATCAAACTAAATCTAAATTCGGCAACTAAATCTAACTAAACTGTCTGTCCGTTCATCTGATTTATTCATTCATTGTTTGTCTGTCTGTTCATCTCTAACAAAGACTGTTTTAAGAAAAATATAACAAAAGAAATTGGACCAATATACCATGATGGTTTTAAAGCTACATGACGTTGTTGTAGACATGAGAGAGAGAGAGAGAGAGATATATATATATATCTGCGTAGCCTCAATCATATCTTAACCGTCCTCTTCCTTTCGTAGTTCATCAATGTTACGCTATATAGAAATTAACCAACTGAATTAACTAACAGACCTATTTTATTAATGTCATGTATCAAAACAAAAAAAATCTCTTAAAGCTTTCCAATGGATAAGGCAACGTTCAAAGAAACAGAAATTGGAAAACAATGGTCGCAAGGTGTGGGTAGTGTGAGGGTAGAGAGATACGGGCGCCCGCTGGCCTGAATTCAATAAATTAACCAAGAGACTGAAAAAGAAAAAAATCCATTATTATAAAGTGTTTAATAAACGTTAAAGGAAAAAAAAAGTACATCATTGATCGTAATAACGTTTTAGTCTTTAAGGTGCAATTAAAAACACCTTTTAGTGAAATTATAAATAAAATCACATTTGTCTTTATTAAACCAACCAGCAAGATGTTAGCAGCTCCATGTCTTGGTGAACCTTTGGAATAGATTTGTAGTGTGGACAGTGAACATATTGCATGACGAAAATAGACGAAACACTGTCTATCTATCTATCTATCTATCTATCTATCTATCTATCTATCTATCTATCTATCTATCTATCTATCTATCTATCTATCTATCTATCTATCTATCTCATTCTATCTGATCTCATCCATCTATCTATCCTATCTATATCTATCTATCTATCTCATCTCATCTATCTATCTATCTATCTCATCTATCTAATGACTATTCGATCTATCTTCATCTATCTAATATCTGATCTATCTATCTATCTATCTATATCTATCTATCTATCTATCTATCTATCTATCTATCTATCTATCTATCTATTTCTATCTATCTATACTCATCTATCTATCTGTCGTATCTATCTCATCTGTCTATTCAATCATGGTCATCTGTCTGTCTGTCCGTCCTGTCTGTCTGTCTGTCGTCTGTCTGTTCGTCTGTCGTCTGTTCTGTCTGTCTCTGTCTGTCTGTCATTGCCACGATGTCCGTCGCGATGCGATGCGATCGCTTGGTGCTGATGCATTAACGATGCCGATGCGATGCTTGATGCCGATGCGATACTTGCCGATATGTGATCGCGATGCTGTCTTGTCTTGATACTTGTGCGATTTATGTTCGCCTTGATATAACGTGCTGATCTGTCGGTGTCGTGCTGCGTCCTGTGCGGTGCTGTCTGTCTGTTCGTTCGTGTCTGTCATGTTCTGTTCGTATGCTTCGCGTTCACGTTTGCAGACCTTGTCATCCTGGTGAGTGCCTCCTGTGTCTATCTCGTCTGAATCAGTGTCTTTCTCATTTTTCATAATTCTACCTAACCGATTGTATTGCTTTATGTAGTCCTTTCTGTGTACTGTAATGTCACAGTGCCGATAACTTGTCACATTCCCCTCTAATTGCCAGTGAAGATTTAAAACATTTAACTGCAGAATGCTGAACAAATAATTGCCAAGGTCATCACCCTATTAATAATTAATTATCATTCTTTAAAAATATAATCCTGGGTGATCAATCTATATTTATAGATTATAGATCTATTGATTTATTGCTATTTAATTAACTAATCGTTGGCAGTCAACATGTAAAGAAAATATGTTAAGTATATTGTATTCTCATAGGATTTTGCCTACGAGATTAACATCTTAATTTTACAGGGAACTTTACATAATACCAACCACTGTATGTTAGAACCGTCCAGGTCTGATATGACTGGAGGGCGCATGTTTTACTATCAATAGGGGGCAGGGGCGATGTGGCTCATGAAGACCCACGACGAGCCCCCTTTTACGTGTAGCCATCATATAATACGTGAGTTGAATATTGTTTACATTTCACATATGATAGTAGTTTATGACCTACTTATATTGATTTATCTCTTTATATAGATAGAACTTTTTTTATATGTTAAACATTTTTGTTTTATTTATATACTTGGTTTGTCGTGTCGTCCCACACGATCACGCCCCTGATAGGAAGCCCTAAACAGAATGTGTCCCACACGATCACGCCCCTGATAGGAAGCCCTAAACAGAATGTGTCCCACACAATCACGCCCCTGACAGGTAGCCCTAAACAGAATGTGTCCCACACAATCACGCCCCTGACAGGTAGCCCTAAACAGAATGTGTCCCACACAATCACGCCCCTGACAGGTAGCCCTAAACAGAATGTGTCCCACACAATCACGCCCCTGATAGGTAGCCCTAAACAGAATGTGTCCCACACAATCACGCCCCTGACAGGTAGCCCTAAACAGAATGTGTCCCACACAATCACGCCCCTGATAGGTAGCCCTAAACAGAATGTGTCCCACACAGTCACGCCCCTGATATGTAGCCTTAAACAGAATGCGTCCCACACTATCACAACCCTGATAGGTAGCCCTAAAAAGAATGCGTCCCACACTATCACACCCCTGATAGGTAGCCCTAAACAGGAGAATGTGGTGCTCAACCCGATATGAGCCCCTATATAGTTCCTCCATGACCATTGCACTATCGGGCTAAAGGTGGGGGATGTTATAGATAGGGCACCATAAAAACCGTCCCATTAGTGAGTCTCATCTCATAGAGATCTAGAGGATATATTCTATCTCATCACCACCATTGTGAATCGGGACGATTCTCTTTGGCATTTCACCGTTAGGTTGAGTAGACATGCAGATGTACCTTTATGTATTCAACTTAAAACATTTTGAAGTTCTATCACAAAAACTTCACATGATAATATACAAAAATGAATTATACATATATATATATATGTTATCTGTATGCATATGTATATGTATATATATACATATATATATATATATATATATATATTTAAAATCGCCATGAAAAATACTAGAAAACCCACATAAAATTACTGATAGAAATTTCATGTCGACAAATGTCATCATTGTCGAAAAACTTGACCTTTGCCCTATTAGCGACTCGAACTGAAGTCGCAAAATCCTCTACAATTTTACTTCTCATTTTTTTTTTTAAACCAGATTAGAAACATGGTCAAAATATCTCTGTCACGTGGTCTATGATACAAGGGGGGTGGGGCAAATGCCCAGGGACCCGGTGAGTTTAAGGGGCTCGAACTGAGAGGGCCAATCAACTTTTGAAAATATATTATCAGCACAGGGGGGGGCCGTGACAGCCCTGCCCAGGGGCCCAAAAATTTCTGTCGGTGAGCTTGCACGCAACTAATGGGGGTCGCCAATAAACACTTTTATAAACTACTACCCCATAAAGCCCCCTCCCCCGCCCTTGAACCCAACCATCTAGCAAAAAATCTATTACTGGGGAGGGGCCGTTTCAGCCCATGGAGGGGGAGGGGATATGATCAAAAGAAACGTCAAAGCGTAATGCTTTATCATGTTTTTTTTCCTTCTTATTCCTAGTGACTTTGATCGTGTTGCACGAGCTGCACACAAACTGTACACAACCTGGTCGTAGACCCACATTGACCTGCACGTTATAAAACAAATAGCTGTTTGCTGATCTCCGGAATTTTAGTTTATAAAACAATGGCTATTTGCTGTTCTCTGTACCTGGTTTCACCCTCTCCTCCTCCTCCTCCCCGCCCCCTCCCCCCGCACCTCACTCGCCACGTCCAATTTGCAAGTAAACAAACCTCCATTTAACACTTCCTCTTGCTTTTATGACGTAGATCCCAGTGTAGCCATCCGCGCTACTCGGTTGGTGTGAGGTGGAGCGGAACTGTTGTCTGCGTCCCCACCCTCTTCTCCCCTCCCCCGTCCCTCGCCCACCCATGGGAGACCACTCGCCAGGCTTCAAGTGTTGTTCACTCCCCCCTCCCCCCCCCGCCACAGGCACCAGCTTCCACATCATCACTGTAAATATTGGACAGTTCGGACTGAACAATGTGTTCAAACAATAAACCAAGTAGCGTTTAGAGATCTCAATAAAGATGTATAACAACTGAGGTCTTCCTGTATAGGGGAGGGAGAGAGAGAGAGAGAGAGGGGGGGGGAGAGAGAGAGAGAGGGGGGAGAGAGAGGGGGGAGGGGTGGAGAGGGAGAGAGAAAGAGGTAGAAAAAAAAAGTGTGTAGGTGGGGGGGGGCAGGCCTACCGACATAAATTTCGGGTCCCTAGGCAGGGCTGTCACGGGCCCCCGGTGCTGATAATATTATTTAAAAAAAAGTTGATTGGCCAGCTCAGTCCGGCCCCCTAAAACTCGCCGGGCCTCTGGTCATTTGCCCCCCCCCCCCCTGCCCCCCTCTCCGCAGCACTGGGGGAGATGCATATTATCATATCCATTCTTATGAAGCCCTATGCAATATTACAATTGGGGGCGCTAGGCACATGTATAGTTTTGGGCCTAACAAAAGGTGATTTAGGGTTGCCATTATTGGGCCCCTGTTAGTCTTTGATAGCCGGCTGCCCTTGACCCCAATTTCTACATTTTCTTTTTGATTAATCCTACATTTTACGATATTTTTTCTCCAATAAAATAATTGAATACTACGATTTAAGCTTTACGGCTTTGTGCTTTTTGTAAATCAATTACAGCATCTTCAGATGTATACTTCAGCATTTATTTTTATTATATATTTAACTGATATAGGTTGTGCCAGTCTTGTAAGGCAAATTTTATGCTTTTCGTTTCATTATAATAGAAAACCCACGTTCTCCTTCTGGATTTGTACTTCATTGAGAGTGAAATAAATCATTTAAACAACCTTGACATAGGCACAACCTATAACCAGCTCGTTGTCTGCTAGCAGATTAATCTTTTTAGACATTGATTAACTGTCACCAAAAATTTGTGAAAACATAAAAACAAAAAAAAAAAACAACGAATTGGCACATTGGTCTTGGAAGTCTGGTGGATAAAGTTATGTGCTTCCTTTGGTTTTTTTCGGCCATAACTTCATTATTTTTAAAACGAAAGTGAAACCTTTTGCACAATATTTTGTAATCTGCTTTTCCGTTTTTTTTTTCCAATTTTATTTTAAGCCTGTCTGCGAAACATTCAAACTGTTGAGGTACGGAAATTATTATCAGCAATGAAATTTTAAAACGCATCCATCTAAAACCTTTGTAATTTGCTTGCATTGTTTCGTGTAGCTGTGAGATCTTTCGCCGATGTTTTTTTTATCACAAGAGTATTAATTAATCGGACATGTTTTATAATAGTGCATAACTCAATATCCGGCTTCTATTAGGCTTCCATAACAAACACTCATTAACGCATAGTGAAATTTGCGTAATTTATTTTGGAAATTTGTGATTGGGCATAATAAACAGCTGAAGGTAGCTGATGTTTGATAGCATTACATAATGCTTGAAGAATTGGACGAAATATTAGTAATTTGCATACAAAGCTATTATAATATTACTTTGAGCAGACTACATTGTTTCTGATAAACTTTGTGTGTGTGTGCGTGTGATTGTGTGCGTGTGTGTGTGTGTGCGTGTGTGTGTGTGTGTGTGTGTGTGTGTGTGAAGTCCTTGTAAGGGTGTGATGAACTGAAATATCCCTTCGGAGGTCGAGCCACGGACCCTCAGGTCGACAGTCGAGCGCTTTATCGCACGACCATCCTTCTCCTCAATGCATTCCGTAGGATACATATTTTTTCTCACTTTTATGAGTTCATTAAAATTTTACAGTCTCTTAGATGTACAGTTAAAATTTAAGGCATTGAGGTTATATTACCAAAATTGTTTACTACGGATCATGCAACTCACCATGGCAATTGACACGGCATAAGTAAAGTTGTGCATGTAACCAAATATTTCAAATATGTAGATGTGTTTTTTAGCGCAATTGACAAGCTGATAATATATTACTCTCTGGCAGGATGTTCCATTTAACCCAGGCCCGTAGCGTGCGGAGGGCCAGGGGAACCGCCCCCCCCCTCCTGCACTTACACGCGCGCGCACACCCACACGAACTTTCTTTTATATATATACAGTGCCGCCTTGAGCGGGGCATGGGGGGACAAATGCCCAGGGGCCCGGCGAGTTTAGGGGGCCCGGACTGAGGCGGCCAGAAATTTCTGTAGGCGGGCTTATATATATATATATATATATATATATATATATATATATTAGCCATTGAGTTATAATACATTGTTATCTATTTAATGGAAATAGATTATAGAATCTTTTTTTTTTGTCATTTAGATATAAAATATTAGATATTTACTATATTTTTGTATAGCCTAAATATTTTATCCCCCCCCCCTTCCCCCACCCCCACACACATTATTCAATACACACATCTACTTATCGTATGCTTCAGGGTTACTAAGTGTCCAGGTCCAACCTGCATTGACGTATCCAATAACAACAGAATCAGCGACAACAACAACAACAACAGCGACAACAGATTTGCGCTTTATTCAACGAATGCCAGTGGGCGGCTCTTGGAGTCGAATTTGGCCGCCATGGCTAAAGTATTAAAAAAAAAAACAAAAGAGCTCTACTGCACGGTTGGCTGGGGATGAGGACTGGACACAGAATTATCGCCAGAATCGTCGTACCTGAACTAAAATTTATCTGGGATGGGGGTGGGGGGGGCAAAAAATATGTATACATAAAAAAAAAAGGAACGGTTGAATGAAAATTAAAATGGCAGTCAAAACATAAATCATGCACATCACGTGTCCAAAGCTCTCGTGAAAAAATTCCCCCCCCCCCGCACGGTGAATCCACAGCGAGGGTCAGCGACCTAGTGACCCCCGTGGTTAATGCGGCGCGCTTAGCGAGGGTTGAGACGTCTGCCAAAAAAAAAAAACGTCATCCAGCTAACGGAAACAGCCGAGGCAGGACCATCATTCATATTTCCGTTTTTAATTAATAGCAGACGTGAACGCAGCGCGAGCGAAGGGTCTCAAAATGGGGGAAAAAATATTTGAATTTGATTTTACGTTTAAAAGTATTGGACTATGAACCTTTCAATGCGCTCACTGTATAATCTTTATAAATAATAGCGGTGTGGGTTCTGGGTTAAATGGAAAGTAAAGAATAAATACAGCAGTATTCCGGTTTAAAATACAGTAATGAAAAAAATCGGATCTGCACGAAACCCAAAAATAACCTAGCCTACCGATCAAGACTAAGGGGATATAACTCTATGCAAATGTTTTGCAGGGTACAGCTAGTATATTATTATAATCTATGATATATAACAGATGTTGTATTTAAAAATGTAGCACTGCCTACATATCGCGTCATGAAAAATAAAAAAAAATAAATTCTGGAACAACTTCGCCAATCTAAATACAAAGCATATTTAAAAATGAAAAAAAATGTCGGTGTAGGTTTTATGAAAACTAGCTTTACTTTCTTCACAACTTTGAAGACAGAGTATGAGGAGATGCTCGATAAACGATGACCTAGTGGACCAAGCGGTACCGGGCCGCCAAAGAAACATTAAATTATTTCCATTTTATTGACTCTGGTGTATCTCTCTCGGGAATGTGCGACTTTCCATGGACGAGAAGTCAACCGGGAGCTGAGTGGCTGCAAGTACAGTGTCGCTGCAACTTGAATTAAATTGTGAAATCAAAACAATCTGACATATAAACAATCAACTTCCGCCACCCCTTCCCCTTCCCAGAGGGGTGCAGAGAAATTCTGAAAGGTTGACCGGTCAGCGGCGAGAAAAAGGATGGGAACCACTGCTGTATAATACAGTGGATTCCGCTTAATTGGGACACCGCTTAGTTGGGACAGCCGCTTATTTGGGACAAATCTCAAAGAAACCAAACCAAGAAGCCAATAGTAATTGTGTATGTTTAATTGGGACAGCCGCTTAATTGGGACAAAAAGCCTCGGTCCCGATGTGTCCCAATTAAGCGAAATCGACTGTATATATTCTGCGGAACAAGCAGTGTGCCTTGCAGTGCCGTATGTAGCTTTCTTTTTTTTGGCGCCCTGTGCTTGTTAAATTGTTGCCGCCCTCCTCCCTATTTGAAAAGTGCAAACGAGTTTCACATAGCTCTTTCGGCGCCACTTCCTAGTTGTTCAACGCCCTGTGTGCGGCCACACAACATTGCAGTCCCCCTTTCCCTACGCCACTGATGCAAGGTCAACTTACATCATATATATATAAATTACTAGATCGATTACTTGTCTCGAAATGGCGGGGTTTTTCTTTTGTCTATTCATTGCTATCTTGAATGCAGGTGTCATGGCGCTGGTTTAAAAAATCAATCAATGTACAATGTTGATGACGTAGGACGCAAAGAATGCCTCAAGAAATAAAGGATTTCTTTATAATTTAACATTTTTTTTTTGTTTACTTAAAATTTGACTGGATTTTTACATGAAACTTTATTTTTCTAGATTCGGCACTTGATAAGCTGTTAAAAAAGGTTAAAACCTAGTAGAAACAGTGGCGTAGTGAAGGGGGGGCAAAGGGGCATCATGCCCCGGGCGCAACTCACAAAGGGGACGCTAAATGGTATATTTTACATATAATATTATATGGTTTTTAAATGGGGGGGGGGGGAGGGCGCTAAAAAGCTATTGTGCCCCGGGTGCGATGTAAGCTCGCTACGCCACTGAGTAGAAATTACTTTTTTTTAAAAAACAAAGCATGAAAAAAGTTTTAGTGTCAAGTGTGGGTCTTTAGTTACATAAGTCGGTGAAACAAGGTACATAAACTATTTAAATAAAACAATAGTAGCTGTAACTGTTAGTAGCTGTAAATGTTAGTAGCTGTAAATGTTGGTAGTTTAAATGTTAGTCGCTGTAAATGTTAGTAGCTGTAAATGTTGGTAGCTTAAATGTTAGTAGCTGTAAATGTTAGTAGCTGTAAATGTTGGTAGCTGTAAATGTTGGTAGCTGTAAATGTTAGTAGCTGTAAATGTTGGTAGCTGTAAATGATGGTAGCTGTAATTGTTAGTAGCTGTAAATGTTGGTAGCTGTAAATGTTGGTAGCTGTAAATATTGGTAGCTGTAAATGTTGGTAACTGTAAATGTTAGTTATTTTCTTTGCAATATCACCAAGCCTAATTTTGAAATGTTGAAAATAGGATGCAGACAAATTATGTATGTCAGTGTACTTAATTGGCTCAACAGTCCAATATGGCGTTGGCCTTGCTCATGGCCCATATGGGATGTCCTTTTAGAACTAAAATGATAGACACGATCTATCTAGTAATATATATATATATATATATATATATATATATATATATATATATATATATATATATATGCAATACGATTTATTACAATCAATGCAGCCATAACAACTTTGTAACAGAAAAAAAAACGTTAAACAACGACAAACATGTAACAGCATTCCAAGACATTTACAGGAGTTGAAAAAAACATTTTCTAAATAGTTATTTTGAATTCTTATGTTTATACTTTCACGGGTACTACTTAACTATAATACCAAGATTTTTCTCACATTTATGATGAAACAATAGTCATGGAGCGGCAACAATAATAAACAATGACACATTTCAGACAGTAGGTAGTGTATACACAATCCATTCTCCTGTTGAAGTCTGCTAGTCAAAACGTAATCTCATGTCCAGACGTCTCGAGCGCCACATTCCGGCACGAAAAGTTTATATTTTTTTTTTTATATTTCCCACATTTGTTGTTATGCCTGTTTATGTACGTGTTGAGAACAAGGAAAGGCTTTTTATATACAGACATTTATATTTAGACATTTAATTTACAACTGCGGCAGTCCCAAGAGAATTAGAAAAAAAAAACAATAAAGGAAGCAATCTTCTGACCTAGTTTTTGGTACAAAATTTGCGCGCAAAGTAAGATATTGAGGAAAAAA
The DNA here is from genome assembly GCA_021962125.1 of Bulinus truncatus. Taxonomy (NCBI): domain Eukaryota; kingdom Metazoa; phylum Mollusca; class Gastropoda; family Planorbidae; genus Bulinus; species Bulinus truncatus. The sequence goes on from JAGDYQ010000084.1 coordinate 305,228, forward strand.
AAAAAGAAAATTAAGAAAAAAACAGCAACTGTCTCTGGGGGTGGGGGAGCAGCAGGCGTTCATATTTCATTGACTTTGCCAGCTGAGTGTTCACGTGATATTTTAAAATTTATAAACTCAAAAGACAAAACAAACGGATAAAATGGATTCTTGTCAATAATTTCGGTAGGTAGTTCATGTTACTTACATCATCTGACTGCGCAATGCCAGATACTATATATTTATCCTGAAACGGAAATGTTTCTCAAATGTATGTATCTATTTATTTTGTTCACGAGACTTTAAATACATACCTACATACCAACCAACCAACCTACCTACCTGCCTATCTACCTGCTTGCCTGCATGCCTGCCTTCCAACCTACCTATTTACCTGCCTGCCTATCTACCTACCTGCCCACCTACCTACCTACCCGACTACCTATTACCTACCTACTTGCCCGCCTACCTACCTACCCGACAAACTACCTACCTACCTACTTGCCCGCCTACCTACCTACTTGCCCGCCTACCTACCCGACAAACTACCTACCTGCCCACCTACCTACCTACCCGACTACCTATTACCTACCTACATGCCCGCCTACCTACCTAACCGACTACCTACCTACCTACCTACTTGCCCGCCTACCTACCTACTTGCCCGCCTACCTACCCGACAAACTACCTTCCTACCCGCCTACCTACCTACCCGAGTATCCAACTACCTACCTACCTATTTACCTACATGCCCGCCTACCTACCTAACCGACTACCTACCTACCTACCTACCTATTTACCTGCCTGCCTATCTACCTACATGCCCGCCTACCTACCTACCCGACTACCTACTACCTACCTACCTATGTACCTGCCTGCCCATCTACCTACATGCCCGCCTACCTACCTAACCGACTACCTACCTACCTACCTACCTACCTACCTATTTACCTGCCTGCCTATCTACCGACATGCCTGCCTATCTACCTACTTGCCCGCCTACCTACCTACCCGACAAACTACCTACCTACCCTCCTACCTACCTACCCGACTACCTGCCTACGTACCCGCCTACTACCTACCCGAATACCTGCCTACCTACCCGAATACCTGCCTACCTACCTGCCCGCCTACCTACCTACCCGACTACCTACTACCTACCTACCTACATATAAACATACCTGCATACATGCCTACCTACCTACCTACATTCCTACATACCTAACCTACATACCTAATACTATCGAGGGTTTTTCGAATAGGTAGCTAGGCCAAGAGTGGGAAAACTTTTATTTTTCTTTCCAGATTCTTCAAGTTCTAAGTGTTCGGATTTTGAGGTTTTTCTGATTTTCATAATCTGGGTTTTTTTACCTTTTATCTTGTTTCTTTTTTTTTTGTGACATCCTAATCTTGGGTTTTGAAAACAAAATCCCATTGGTCACCGGGTCTGACATTCGCCTGAAATGGTAAGGTCACATCTTCTACCGAGCGACCTACTTACCTATCAACGTACTTACTTGCCTACGTATTTTCTTAACACCTGCATAGATTCTTATCTCCTTAACTATTTAGTCACCTACGTAGATGCACACATACATACTTGAATACCTGCCTCTAAATCTAATAATCTGCCAAGATGTATGTCACCTACCTAGATGCACACATACATACTTGAATACCTGCCTCTAAATCTAATAATCTGCCAAAATGTATGTTGACCGCCTTCCTGTCTGTACGTCCATTCGGCTCACCATCTGCCCCTCCCCTCTCGTTCACCCTCTTTGAAGTTTGCATTTGATTTTGTTTACTTCATAGAAATACCATACCCATTTTTGGCCCAGCCCTTGTCAAATTTTTTGGAACCTGTTGTGGTCCGCGGGTAAAAATAGTTTGCCGACCACTGAGCTGGAACGTTGACGCAATACAGAGTGTCTTGTCGTCTGCAGCTCTTTTGAACCAATCAGAATGGACGCCCATCGTGGTGTCTCCGACGCCACTGCTGACCCCCCGGGCATGGTGAGTGTCAACAAAATAGGGCGCCGGTGTGAAGGGCGGCGGGGGTGGGGGGAGGGGCGTAATGCCGGAGGGTTCCAGGCTGCCGGCGACGCCACTGGTAAGGGGGTCAGGAAACTGTCTTAACGCCAGGTTTGATTTGCTTACCCACACTAAAATTTTCAAACACGCTTGGCATTGTACAACATGATGAGATGAAACATAATATCTCGGTGGAACTGGAAATACATAAATATTAAAAGGACATATATTACGTATGATTTACGTTGTTGTTTTTGTTGACATTTTAAGGGGATGTTCAGTTAACCTTTCTCTCTGTTTGCTAATGTAAATTATAATTGGACTTTGTATGTCTGTATTTCTATTTGTCTATTCGTCTATCTATTATTATTATGCGTGTGTGAGTGTGTGTGTGTATGTGTATATATATGTGCGTGTTTAAAACCCTGCACCTGTGCTCAGGAAATCTCCTTTGTTAAATGTTGCAAAATCTCCAGACCCAAATGTCATTCGATCAATGCAGCCAAAATTACTCAACTCTCTTCGTTCATTGGCTCTTATCAGTCACATGTACCATCTTTCTTATAAACAAAGAAAGTCAAGCCGTTGTGCTCTGTAATTGACTATTTTTCTTTCTTTTTTTTATCTATTGTTATTACAGATGTTGCTCATTGTTTGACATACGCCGCGGATGGTACTAAGTAATCAGTGCACGCGCAAAGCGAGTTTAACTCTACTACGTAATGCCTGAGCTGTTAAACAGCCCCGTTCTTATGTTTTTGGGGGCCTCAAGGCAAAGATGCCTCAAGGCCGCCGGTAGTATATATTGCCCCCCCCCCCCCGATAAATTTTCAAACTTAGGGTTTCCTTTGACGACCGCCTTCCCCCAAACTGTAAATCCATTTAAGCCGATTCCCCTGGGAAATGCCCCCCCCCCCCAAAAAAAAGGGCCCTACCTATTGGCTGGCAAAATAGAAGTTCCAGCGATGGGGGTGGGGCCAGGGCCGTTTTAAGGTCGTCGTGGCACTTTCAAAGCCGTAGGCCCTCCCCGATTTCATTTTTTTAAAATATTTTTCAAGAATGCACTTGTGTTCACTTTATGTTCTGGCTTTCGTAGGCCCTTGAAAAGTCCGTAGGCCCTAGGCACAGTGCCTACTGTGCCTATAGGATAAAGCGGCCCTGGGTGGGGGTGGGGACTCCTAGCAGTGTGTGCCCCATGCAGCATGCAGCAGCCTAGTTTGTCTGCCTGTAAGAAATGACTATTGCTGTGCAATAAAAAAAAGTAGCACATTCACATGTACCGAATAACGCGTGAATCTGTTACGCAAGTGGAAATACAAACGCTAGTTAATTGATACATGGAAACAAACAAACAAACAAAAAATTATCCATAAGAGATCAAGAGTTCTCTGTTAGGAAAAAAAAATAAGAACGGTTGACTCAAGTAAAAATGAGCTAATTTGGTCGCTTCCGGGCTAAAAGAGAAAATGGTTTACAATAATCATGTTCACGTTAATTACAATAATCATGTTCACGTTAATTACATTAATCACGTGTTTTAGATTAATGTGTTAATTCCGTTACGTTGAAGAAAAATGAATACAAAATATTTCTCACAACAAACCTTATAGTCAGGTACAGTGGCGTAACTAGGGGGAGGGGGAAGGGGGTGTCCAAATTTGAAAGTTCCCCAGGCCCAGCTTGAGAGATTTGTCCGGAATTTTTTTTATTAATTTAATATTAAGTACATTATTTCATGTAATGATGTCGAATGTCAACATGCAGGGGCCCCCAAAGGACGCCGAGCCCCTCCGGGCCCCCTAATCCCTAGGTACGCCAATGCTCAGGTAAAAGAGCCAGGTATCGTCTATTTAGCCAACTTGTTTGCGTACACCCCCCCCCGCCCCCCCCACCATCCATTCGCTGGTTGACATCGAATTGCTGTTGGCCCAACCCTTCTGTCAAATTTAAGAACCCACGTGGCCCACGCTTTAAAGAGTGTGCCCACCTCTGATCTAGTAGTTTAACGTGTTGCGATAGTGACCTTGATAATTTACCACCTTTTGAGTGTTTGTGTATGTGTGTGTGTGTGTGTGTCTGCGTGTCAGTGAGTGTGTGTGTGTATCTTTGAGAGTGTCTGTGTCTATGTGATAGTGTGTGCTGACATAGTGTCAAGGAAATAATTCTACTTAACCACATCAGTTCACGGTTTCATTAAGGCCCAAATTAATGACACAGTCCACTGTGTGTGTGGGGGGGGGGAGGTGAAGAATGGTCCCTCCCCCCTCATCTCTGTTTTGTTTTGGACGCACACACCACAGCGAGGAGGGAGGGGAGACAAAAAAAAACGTGATGGTCGGGGGTAAAGTTAAGTAACCCCGCCCCCCCCCGCCCCCTCCTGACCTACCTGTTCTCATACATCTAGTGTTGACCTCTTCGGCTGATGGTGTCCGGGTGACCGAGATGTAGTGTGGTGAATGGGGGGGATGAGGGTGGGTTACATCTGTCTGCTGCAGTGCAGCGTCATTTCTGCGTGAAGGGAGAAGGCCTGTGACGTCAGTTACATGTAAAAGTGTGGAAAGTAGGGATAGATGACGTCATTCCTTGGTCTGAGGTGACGTTCTTTTTTTTTTTTAAAAGCCGAGGCACAGGCGAGTAGGGAGCGACCCATATGCCTTTTTACCGATAGTCCGATACCGATATTTTTCCCCAGCATTTTTACCGATACCGATATTTTGCTATTAATGAAAGGGTGTCTTGCAGATGAAGAAGATTAGAAGAACAAAAGATTTGAAAAGACAGACCGGAAGACCGAAGTCCCATAGTGCCAATATCGGTACGACTATCGGTCGCTCCCTACAAACATCGGCCGATCCGATATTAACCGATAGTGCCAATATCGGTCCGATACCGATACCGACTCGATTATCGGTCGCTCCCTACAGGCGAGCGATATTTATATAGCCCGGTGACGTCATGTAAACCGTGGGCGTGACGTCAGCCCTGTGCGAACCCGGGAGAGTGACGCCACTGTAGATCGCAACAGGATTTTTTTAAAGTGACGCCATCACTGCAAAAGTCTGGTCGAGTGACGCCATTACTGCAAAAGTCTGGTCGAGTGACGCCATTACTGCAAAAGTCTGGTCGAGTGACGCCATTACTGCAAAAGTCTGGTCGAGTGACGCCATTACTGCAAAAGTCTGGTCGAGAGACGCCATTACTGCAAAAGTCTGGTCGAGTGACGCCATTACTGCAAAAGTCTGGTCGAGAGACGCCATTACTGCAAAAGTCTGGTCGAGTGACGCCATTACTGCAAAAGTCTGGTCGAGTGACGCCATTACTGCAAAAGTCTGGTCGAGTGACGCCATTACTGCAAAGTCTGGTCGAGTGACGCCATTACTGCAAAAGTCTGGTCGAGTGACGCCATTACTGCAAAAGTCTGGTCGAGTGACGCCATTACTGCAAAAGTCTGGTCGAGTGACGCCATTACTGCAAAAGTGTGGTCGAGTGACGTCATTACTGTAAAAGTCTGGTCGAGTGACGTCATTCCGGTGCGGCCAAAGGAGAGTGACGTCAATCCTGTCAAATGAGTGCAAGGGAACGGTCCTTTCTGGTTTAGGCAAGTGGCGCCATTTCTTGTCTGAATCCCAGACGACTGAAAATCTACGCCTGCTCCTCTCAGCTCAACAACGTGTAACATGTTCTGTGACAGGTTCCAGCGAGCACGATTCAAATGGTTCGAATCCTGATCGATGCCATATTCTTTTTTTTTTTTACTTTATCTGGAGTTTCATTGAACAAATGACATTAGTCGTAAGGTGGGGAGGGGGGTTAGGGGGGTGGCAAGAGCTAGGCCGAACAGTTATCCCGTGGACACTGATAAGGGGCGATAACTGTACCCGTACAAACAGTCCATTAAGTCTCTGGACAGAGAGAGAGAGAGAGAGAGAGAGAGAGAGAGAGAGAGAGACCAGGGCTTTGTTTTACTTGTAATCAAAATCTCCCGCGCTCCCTTCATTCACACCGTGTTCGGTCAACACAAACAAACCAGGGATTACGGACTCCTACAGGGGCGGCACCAATAATCCATTGTTGTCGATATTGGACGGGTGGGATGGGGGGGGGGAGAGCAGAGATGGATATAAGGTAGCTAACGGCCTCTCGACCTGCAAGGCAGTCAGCGGCGTAGCGTAGCATGGGTATCGGCCGCCCAGGTCGGAAGACGATTTTGCCGCCCTCTCATTTAGGTATTTCAATTTAATCTATATATTTTTGCCGTCCCCCCCCCCCTAAAAAGTAATAAAAAGTGCCACCCGGTGCGGACCGCACCCACCGCCCCCCCCCCGTAGGTACGCCACTGAAGGTAGTGGTTCGAAGCGCACGATGATTAAACAAGTATTATTTTTAGCTTAAAAAAATGTTTTATGGGGGCTGGTGGGTGCAGGGAAGGGGGAGGGAAGGGTTACTCTAGGTGGAGAGATAGGGTCCTCTAAGTGGGTCCTAGGCAAACCTACCTGCCGGGACCTCCATAACATATTTTACTCAGGGGTGGGGGAGAGAGGGGGGGGGGCTCTGCTGTTGCCTGGCTTTTCTATCCGTAAGAGAGATTCTGGTGGTAACCATCTCTACTCCAATGATAGGCCGCAAACGGACACGGACAAATGATCAGTTCTAAATGTATCCTTTCAAAAAAAAAAAAATGATGTTTCTAAGTTTTAGGGGCCTAAGGGTCCCGGGTTCGATCCTCGGTCCAGGTCCTGGTGAAAGTAAGTCTGGTCCATCAAGTCCATCAAGTCCACCCAACTTTAAATGGGTACCTGACTTTTAAGTTGGGGAAGTAAAGACGGCTGGGCGTTGTGCTGGTCACACAGTCTCTTTATATGCCACCGTTACAGATGAATTATACATTTTATATGCCGAAAAAAGACATTTAATGGCTGGGGGAACTTTAGTTTTTTTTTTTTTTAGGGGGCCCATTTGTTTTATTTTGAGCCCCCCCGGCCACAACTTACTGAAGTCCGCCTCCATTTAGGAAAAAATTTTTTTTTTTTTTTAAAAACCTGAAACGTTTTTGAGTTGGACATAAAATATGGACGGTTAGCAGACGACAACGTGTCAAAACTTGGAGTGAAATGTAATACCACCACGTCATATTTTGTTCGTGTGAGCGGGAAATGAAAGGTATAGAGGTCAGCCAGATGAAAGGTCAGGGAAACAACGCTGCAGAAACGCTACGTGACGATTTCCGCAAGGGACAGAACCCATAGTCACGCTTTTAAGTTAAACAATAGGCCTGTTAGAGATGAAAAGGGGAGAAGACATTTTTTTGTTTTTTAAAGCGAAACTGTCAGTTTTTTTTAAAAAATCAGTCCGCTAACAGACGGGAAAAAAAAACTCGTTAGCGATTCTTCTATTGATTGAACACATCAACCGATGATCGAAGTATTGATTTTTTTTTCTTTTAGGCTTAGAAATTTTTTTTTTATCAAGGCTAGTTTTTTTTTTCTTTTTTATTTGACTTGGGGGTATTGATTAGACGCATCGATTGATTTCCTGAACTAAACTATAGCAATGATTGGGAAAGAATTTTAAAATAAAAAAAATAAAAGATGCAAGAAAGGCAGAGAGTAGGTCGAGAGAGGAAATATTCAACATGGCGGTCAGAATGTCATGAAAAATTTAAACTTACCGTTGAAGGAGTTCCGTCCCCTGTGGTCATGTTAATAATAGAAAAATTAAGGCGCTGTTTAGGGGCAGATCAGCATTGGCCAGATAACAAAATGATAAAGAGGGAAAAAAATCAACTTTAATAAATTAAAAAAAAGTGTACTACAAAAGGTGTTTGTTGTTATTTTTTAATTGGGAAATTTGAGACTTATCTGTTCGATCGATTTCAAATGATTTTATCGATCAGTTTTGATACAAGACTAGATCAATATTATATTGACTGGACTGCTTGTGTCTTAATTGTAATTATTCAATAATCTATAACATATGACACCAGGAAGATAAGGAGACGGGTGGTCGTGCGGTGAAGCCTTCGACTGTCGATCGTTAGAGTCTCGGGTTCGATCTCCGTTGAGGACCGATGGACACTTCAGTCATTGTGAAAGTCCTCGCTATATCTCCTATTGTTCCTCCATGGCTATTGCACTAACAGCCATGGGGCCAGAGCAAGTAATGGGTCACTGAGCTTGACCCATGACCCATATGACCATCAAGTTCTTGACCCAGACCCATCATGACCCATGACCCATTGAATGTTGTTATTTTCAAGATGACGGCCATCGCCATAGAAACCATTTTGAAATTAAAAAAATCGCGCGACGACGGGTTTTTTTAGGGTCGGGCGGAGACTAAGGATAGGTCGTGGGTCAGGGAACATTGACCCATGACCCATGTGACCCATCCAATTTTGCGACCCATTTGACCCATTGACCCATGACCCATTACTTGCTCTGCAAAAAACCTATTGGTGGTAGGTTGGATATAAAAGATTTCATCTCACCCATAGAGTGACGTCGCGTCACACAGACACACACACACACACACATACACACACAGACACACACACCCCACAGACACAGACACACACACACAGACACATATACACATACAGCCACACACTGACACACACACACGCACGCACACACAAACACACGCACACACGCACAAACACACAGGTTAAATAGGCCTATATGCATGATTATTGTTCAGTTTTGATTAGTGTATTAGTGTTTTTATGGGATATCGGAGTCGTCCGTACAAACCCGCAATACCAGTATTAATTTCATAACATCTGTCACTAACAGGTCACGGCAGATACTTTTGGATACTGACCCCAAAAGACCTAAGAACTGCTTTGCACGATGGGATATAGAAGCGATCAGTGCCGTTCTTATGTCTCGGGCGAGCCCTAGGTAAAAATTCCTGGCGGGGCCCTGTTAACAGAATATTTAATTTAAAATAATGAATGCTGACAGGGGCCCTTTTGACATTGGGGGCTCCAGGCGGGTGCCTTATTTTTCCTATCTATAAGAACGGCTCTGAGCAGTGTCGCCAAGATTGACATATCTATATAAATAAAAGCGATTTGGGTTCTGCGTTAAATCGAAGGTAAAGAATTAATGCAACAGTATTCCAGTTTAAAATACAACCATGAAAAAAATCGGATCTGCCCGAAACCAAAAATAACATAGCCTACCGAACAAGCCTAATGGGATACAACTCTATGCAAAGGTTTTTGCAGGGTACGGCTAGTATTAATTAAATCTCATTAAAAAAAATCCAAATCTAAGTTTCCAGACGACAAGCTTATTTATAATTATTTTTCGACCCATTATAATTATGTAGGCCAGTTCAATTTTTTTTTGTTTGTATTCCACGTTTGTCATTTGAATTTTACAAGTTAATCTATGCGCATGCGCTATCCAGTGCGTCATGATAGATGCCATGTCACACAGATAAGACTAAACATTGCAGACCCCGGGGGGGGGGTGGCGGGGGGTGGGTGGGGGGGGGACTTTGTCTACCTGACAGCGTTTGCTGACTTCATTTGCCTTGCATGTTTCTAATCAAGGCCGTCATCGCATGGGCCCCACATTCATGCACTTGTCGTGGGGGAGAGGGGAGGTCACATGATTGTAAAGCCCTATTTCTCTAGACCTTTTATATTTCATTCTATCAGATATTGTTATAGCGTGTGTGTGTATGTGTGTGTGTGTGTGTGTGTGTGTGTGTGTGTGTGTGGAGGGGGCAACCCATTGTTCATGGATGGGAGCCCGAAGAAATTCTGCTAAGATGGCACTGTGTGTGTGCATTATTCAGTGACAGTTTATATATAGCCCTCTCACTCTCTCTCGAATAACTACAAAGGTAATTAGTTTAAGGCTGGACTGCATCCATCTATTTTATGTGCACCTTTTTAAAAAATAACAACTAATGTCAACGGCCGCTAAAGAGGAAATTTAATTGTAAAACGAAAACAAAAAAAAGCTAAGCTATTCTTTGAAGCGGTAGACCAAAAATAGCTTTCATTAGCTCATTTACACCTAATTAAACTAAATACATTACACTTTTTTTTTTTACTGTTAAAAAATTTTAATATTCATTGCTCTTATTTATCACTCTCAAGGTTGGCGGCCATTTATTAAGAAGATGGTTAATTAATATGTATCAGTTTTGCAGACGACATTTTTTTACACCTTCCCGCCATATCTTTACCCCCTCGCCGCATTTGCAATGACACTGAGGATTGCGGAAGTAGCAACACTTTAATAATACTGTCGTCTTGTAAACTGTTGCTCGACTTTGTTCATAATAAAAAAAGCATGTTTAATTACTCTCCAAGTCAGACGGTTAACAGATGCAGGTTTTTAATTACATGTGTTAGAGATTAAGAATATGGGGGTAAAAATGCTTGACACTTACAGCAAGACGTGTTTCGAGCAAAGTGAAGACAAAAATGACTCATTGGATAGCGGGGAAACTGTGATCGCCTTATCCATCATCATCTTTTCCCCTGTCCCACGGAAGAACGAAAAAAAAATGTCCTTCGAAGCATTAATATCCATAAATTTGGATTCTACTTTATTTTTTATTGTATCGGTATTAACTTGTCAACCAGACAAGTCATCTTTTTGTATATTTTATATCTTAAAGTCTCAACTTTTTTCTTTTTTTTAAATTTGTTTCAGAACAATTTAAGAGTGACATTTTTTAAGGAATGGTAGGGCAAAGTTATATTTTAGCCTGACAACTTACAAAAAAAAAAAGTGGATTGGATTAATAAACCTCAAAGAGTTTTTCTCATTTGAGTTTGTACGGTGTTTTGAAGGTGGACTTCGAAAAACCTTTGGGTTTGTACACAAAAAAAAAAATGTTTATTTAATTTGTTTATTTTAGTTTTGAACTGGATATACATGTTTCAAAGCATTTAAAAAAAAAAAACGAACGTGGTATTAAATATGACCTATTTCCGAGTGGTTTTATTATCCTTTCCCAAAAGGGATATCAATAATAATTGAAAACAATTTTTTAAAATCAAATACAGATATATTTTTTATAATGACCATATCTTAATTTTTTTTTTAATTTTGTTTCAAAGCTTATGTTAGACTTATTAGAAGCGATGGTATTTTTATTTTATCAAAAAAAAAAAAAAAGTAAAAAATAAATTAAAAAATCTACACAACCTTTAAAAAAAAATTTTAATGAGTTAAAAACAAAACTTTTTAAAAGTAAAGTTTTTCTAAAATATAAATAATAATAATTCTTTATATCATACACATAATTGTGTAAATTATCATTATTGAAACCATAAGCGTGGGAGCCTGGGGAGTTTATTGTATTAATAATACATCGCCACTTGCCAACTGATATAAAGACATGATAATGTTCAGCTCATAATATTGTTATCACCCGCCCTTTTAATTTTAGTAATGATAGTGTGAATAAATATTTATATGCAATAAGGATTTTTTTTTTTACTTTTTAAAAAAAATATTTTTAGTGCATTTTTTGTTAAAGCTTTTGCAGTTGTTTTTTGCTGACGTTTGCTGACATCATTAGAGAGCCTAACAAAGTTGTTCACAGAACACTAGATAAAAAACTCTACAATTGTGCACGCTAAAGCCGTGGTGATGTGTGCACACTAAAGCCCTGGTGCTGTGTGCACACTAAAGCCGTGGTGATGTGTGCACACTAAAGCCCTGGTGATGTGTGCACACTAAAGCCCTGGTGCTGTGTGCACAATAAAGACGTGGTGGTGTGTGCAAACTAAAGCCCTGGTGCTGTGTGTACACTAATGCCGTGGTGCTGTGTGAACAATAAAGCCGTGGCGCTGTGTGCATAATAAAGCCCCGGTGCTCTGTGCAACCCTGGTGATGTGTGCACACTAAAGCCGTGGTGGTGTTTGCACACTAAGGCCGTGGTGATGTGTGCACACTAAAGCCGTGGTGGTGTTTGCACACTAAAGCCCTGGTGATGTGTGCACACTAAAGCCCTGGTGATGTGTGCACACTAAGGCCGTGGTGATGTGTGCACACTAAAGCCCTGGTGATGTGTGCACAATAAAGCCCTGGTGCTCTGTGTGACTTAAGCCAACTTTCATTAGGACATGGAAAAAATCCCTTTGGTTCTCACCGATGATCGAACCCAGGACTCTCAGGTCGACAGTCGAGCATCTACACGTCTCATGGTCTATTTTCCATGAATTATATTTAAAAAAAAAAAAAAACATTTCCTACATTTCATCGATGCTAGTGTGTTTTGAAATTCAAACTTTTATTCTAATAGCAGCTTTTTTAAAACAATTAAATACGAAATTGTTTGATTGGAATTGAATTTATCAAATGTTATGTTCCCCCTCCCCCCCCCTGTGGTGGGGGGGAGGGGGAGGGGCTTTGTGATAAATTAAACCATTACTTACATAGGGCAGTGCTGGCATCACGTCAGCTACTAAACTACACACGGCACAGTTTGCTAGGTAAGCATTTCTACACACGGCACAGTTTGCTAGGCAAGCATTTCTTCTACACGTAACTTTAAAAAAAAAAGTGCCTGTGAGAGAGAGAGAGAGATGTTGCATGGCGGAATTAATGAAAATGGAAGTTAATTAATTCATGAATGGCTAATCACAATTCTTTGTACGGGATGGAAATAGGGAATTACCGTTTACCAGACTAGCGTGCTGAAGAAAAAAAAATAGATGTGTTGACGCAATTAAATTCCACGCTTAGCCATTAAGAATGTGTGTTCTGACAATCTTTGGCACAGTAGTGATTTTTTTTACCTTAATAATATACTATGTTGACAAATTCGCCATTAGCATTAGGCCAGTAACAGTTGTTTATGTTTAAAGCACGATTAAGGTAGTATTTGTTTAGTTTTCCTACTATATTCTTAAAGGACAGGGTAGCTATATCGCAAAATTCAAAGTGTGTGTAACCAAATCGGTTTCTTTCTCCCCCACTGTGTCATTTTATACTCAATGATGTAAATGCTTTTATTTTAAATTATTTATATATTTGAGAAGTCCCTCGAAAAATGATAGGTTCATTTCTTAGATCCCATTAAGGAATGATAGTGCGTCTTTTGTGTGTTGAAGTCCCTGTGAGGATGAGATGAAATCTCTTTGATCATATATATCACCAATGGCGGACGGTTTTTATGGTGCCCTTCTTTCATCCCCACCTTAGCTGACAGTGCAATGACCATGGAGACACCACGGGAGGTATAACGAGGACTTAAGCCATGACCTGAAATATCCATTGGTCCTCACCGGACATTGTCACAATCTAGCCTTTGTAGGGCTGTTGTGATGGCTCGTTTGTCTGTGGGTAATCTAGTTCTGAACTGAATACGTGAGGTCAATAATTTATATTTGCATACAGCCACGTGACGAGTAAATACAGAACGACAAGTCGGGTGCGATTAACAACACCTAGACTTTATTCAAAGCAGGTACATATAAACATATAGTTCTAAAAAGAACTCTTAGCTGGGCCGCTAAGTTACAATATGCAAATCATAAGTATACAAATAACTCTAAAGGAAGTTTAGAGTCGGGAGTCAAACAGACTCGTATGACGTGGACCCCTCGGAGTGGGGAAATGCGCCCAGTCCTGTCCGTAGAGGGGATGGACTGCTCTCGTCCCCGCAAGGGGGTGTAGTGCTCTCGTCCCCGCAAGGGGGTGTACTGCTCCCC
>JAGDYQ010000084.1:328926-412346 GCA_021962125.1 Bulinus truncatus
AAAGACAGAAAGAGAGTGAAAGAGAGAGAGAGAGAGAGAGAAAGGGAGAGAGACGGGGCGGATGGAGAGAGGGAGGGAGGTAGTAGGAGGTTAAAACACAAGGAGTGAAAGAAACTAAAAAGAGAAATACGAGCTACTGTCAAAGCAAGGCAAGGACTAAACTATCATTAAAACCGTCCAATAATAACACAGCCCAACAAAAATAAATTTTTGTGAATTGCCAAAAATGTCATGGGTGCTGATTTCAAAACTGCCACTGCTTTTGCTGAATTGGCTCTAGTTTCTGAGATATTAGACACCCTTGAAAATATGATTGTACCCTTTGTGTAAAACAAATGCAATAGGTTTGGTGTCTGTTGTTTAATTTAACTATACCAAGTTATAACTTGGTTTTTTTTCTATTTTATCTCTGCTTTCTAAAGCCATCATGAGTTCATCACGAAGATGCTGCAAAAATAATCATAATGTATTCTGTTACATCTCTGGACAATACATGATTGAAAAGCAAAGAAGAAATATAACCGACTTTGTGCAGCAGGCATATTTGGCTTATTTCGGTGTGAAGCTGGGAGACCAAGACATGTCTTGGGTTCCCCATAAGGTCTGCAAAAACTGTGTGCGGCAGTGGAAAAATGGTGAGAAGAATAATCTAAGTTTCGGTGTACCAATGGTATGGCAAGAGCCGAAAGACCATTTTGGTGATTGTTCTTTTTGGATTGTGAATACTAAAGGCTTCAATCGCCACAAGAAATCTAAGTGGGATTATCCTGATCTTTAATCTGCAAGGAGACCAATTCCACGAAGCAGTGAAGTTCCTATACCAGTGTTTACTGGATTATTAGAGCTTTCACCATCAGACTCCGACAAGGGGAAAGATCTGGAATTTTTGGCATGTGAGAACAGTGGAAGCGATTATGAAGGAAGTTCTTCAACATCTCAACCATTCAGCCAAGAATAATTCAATGACCTAATATGAGACCTAAATCTGTCTAAGCAAGCATCTGAGCTTTAAGCGTCCAGGCTCAATGAAAGAAATTTTCTTAAACCAGAAGTTAAAATAACATTTTATCGGAACAGAGAAGAGTTTCTTCTTCCATATTTCAGCCAAGAGGAAGATCTCATATACTGTAATGACATCCCTGGACTTCTGCTCCAAATGGGACTACAAGACTACCATTCCGAAGACTGGCGTCTTTTTATAGACAGTTCCATCAGAAGCTTGAAATGCGTTCTGTTACTCAATGGTAACCGTTATGCATCTCTTCCCATTGCTCACTCAACAACACTTAAAGAATAGTATGAGAATATCAAAACAGTATTGCAGAAAGTCCGTTATTATGAGCATCAGTGGTCAATTTGTGATGATCTAAAAATGGTAAACGTCTTGCTTGGGTAGCAGTCAGGATACACAAAATACCCATGCTTCATGTGCCTTTGGGATAGCAGGGCAAGGCAAGATCATTGGACAAGAGTGACATGGCCTGCATGGGAAACCATGACTGAAGGTAAATAAAATATCATCAACAAATCACTGGTTGACAAAAATATCAAATTAGGTTTAATGAAATAATTTGTTAAGGCTTTGGACAAATCTGGCAATTGCTTCAAGTATATTTGCAGATCATTCCCCGGATTGAGAATGGAGAAGCTGAAAGCTGGGATTTCTGACGGTACTCAGATTCGGAAACTCATCAACGATCGAAATAACCTTGAAGCTTCTTCATGGAACAGTTTTGTTTCAGTTGTCAGGAACTTCTTAGGTAATAACAGAGCAGAGAATTACGAAGAACTGGTGCAAGATATGCTAGCTAACTTCAGAAACAGTGGAACAAATATGAGCATCAAGGTACATTACCTGCACAGTCATTTACACAAATTTCCAGGTAACCTTGGGGACTTCAGTGAGGAACAAGGCGAGAGGTTCCATCAGGATATGAGGGTGATGGAGGAGAGATATTAAGGAAGATGGGACATACATATGATGGCTGACTACTGTTGGAGCCTCCAGCGCAATTGCACCAACGACACATACAAAAGGAAGTCGAGCATTACCATAGAAAATTAACATATAAATAAATAAATTAATTAGACATAATTAGTTTTTGAAATGAAAATGTTTTCTTCTATAACACTATTACACATATTTTTGAACAAATTTCTGCATGACTATTAACAGTTTCACTACTATTTGTTAGTATACTATTATACTTCATGCAATTCTTGACAAATTCCAAACACGGTGCATACATTATTTAATTAATTTTAATTATCTCGTAAAATAGAGCCAATCTAGCAAAAGCACTTACATATTCTAAATCAGCATAGTTGACTTTGTATAAAATGATTCAAATATCACTGGCAATGAATGCACTGTTTACCAGTGTAATTAGTGACGACGAAACAAGTTCAAATACCACAATCTCCATTCTAATCAATCACAATCTCCATTCTAATCAATCACAATCTGCATTCTAATCAATCACAATCTCCATTCTAATCAATCACAATCTAAATTTTAATTAATCACAATCTCCATTCTAATCACTCACAATCTAAATTTTAATTAATCACAATCTCCATTCTAATTAATCACATTCTCCATTCTAATCAATCACAATCTCCATTCTAATCAATCACAATCTCCATTCTAATCAACCCAGATTGAGGATGAATTGATAGTGCATTGGTTGTAAGCACGATCCTCTATTCCTATCACTCCAGCCAATGCAATCACCCATAGCTACTCCCAGGCTCACCGACAGAAATTTCGGGCCCCTGGGCAGGGCTGTCACGGCCCCCCCGTGCTGATAATAATATTTTCAAAAGTTGATTGGCCAGCTCAGTCCGGGCCCCTAAAACTCGCCGGGCCCCTGGGCATTTGCCTCCCCCCCCTCTTGGCGGCACTGGCTACTCCAATCACGCCCTAATCACTCACACATGCACCATTTATGCCAATCACCACCGCCACTGCAATCATCCTTAGCTGCTCCAATCACCCACAGCTGCCCCAATCATGCAGATCATCACGGCTGCCCCAATCACGCTAGTCCCCACAGCCGACCCAACCGTCACGGCTGCCCCAATCACCCACTGCTGCCCCAATCACCCCTAGCTGCCCGAAAACCCACATCCGCCTGAATCACCAGCATCCGTCCCAATCTCCCGTGGTTCATCCATGACGAATTCAGTCTCGACTATGGTGTGGACGTAGAAAACAATAATTTGTAACCCCCCACCCCCTCTAGTTGTATATATAGTATTTAGACATAAATATCTCATCATAAAAGGTCCATCATACTGAATCCAGACCTAATAGGTCCACTTGTTACCTGTGTGCAGACTGTCAACTCGTGTCTAGCTAGTTGCAGTGGTATAATCATGGTGTGTGTGTGTGTGTCGTGTGTGTGTGTGTGTGTCGTGTGTGTGTGTGTCGTGTGTGTGTGTCGTGTGTGTGTCGTGTGTGTGTGTGTGTCGTGTGTGTGTGTGTCGTGTGTGTGTGTGTGTCGAGTGTGTGTGTGTGTCGTGTGTGTGTGTGTCGTGTGTGTGTGTGTGTCGTGTGTGTGTGTGTCGTGTGTGTGTGTGTGTCGTGTGTGTGTGTGTCGTGTGTGTCGTGTGTGTGTGTGTCGTGTGTGTGTGTCGTGTGTGTGTGTGTGTCGTGTGTGTGTGTGTCGTGTGTGTGTGTCGTGTGTGTGTGT
This sequence comes from Bulinus truncatus, assembly GCA_021962125.1. Taxonomy (NCBI): domain Eukaryota; kingdom Metazoa; phylum Mollusca; class Gastropoda; family Planorbidae; genus Bulinus; species Bulinus truncatus. The sequence continues at coordinate 332,622 of JAGDYQ010000084.1, forward strand.
GTGTGTGTCGTGTGTGTGTGTCGTGTGTGTGTGTCGCGTGTGTCGTGTGTGTCGTGTGTGACGTGTGTGTGTGTGTCGTGTGTGTGTGTGTGTCGTGTGTGTGTCGCGTGTGTGTGTGTCGCGTGTGTCGCGTGTGTCGTGTGTGTCGTGTGTGTGTCGTGTGTGTGTGTGTGTGTGTGTCGCGTGTGTGTGTCGTGTGTGTGTGTGTGTCGTGTGTGTGTGTCGTGTGTGTGTCGCGTGTGTGTGTCGCGTGTGTCGTGTGTGTCGCGTGTGTGTGTGTGTCGTGTGTGTGTGTGTGTCGCGTGTGTGTGTCGTGTGTGTGTGTGTGTCGTGTGTGTGTGTCGCGTGTGTGTGTCGCGTGTGTCGTGTGTGTCGCGTGTGTCGTGTGTGTCGTGTGTGTGTGTGTGTGTGTGTGTGTCGCGTGTGTGTGTGTGTCGTGTGTGTGTGTCGTGTGTGTGTGTCGCGTGTGTGTGTCGCGCGTGTGTGTGTGTCGTGTGTATCGTGTGTGTCGCGTGTGTGTGTGTCGCGTGTGTGTCGCGTGTGTCGTGTGTGTCGTGTGTGTGTGTCGTGTGTGTCGTGTGTGTGTGTCGCGTGTGTCGTGTGTGTCGTGTGTGTCGTGTGTGTGTGTGTGTCGCGTGTGTGTGTCGTGTGTGTGTGTCGTGTGTGTGTGTGTCGCGTGTGTGTGTCGCGTGTGTGTGTCGCGTGTGTCGTGTGTGTCGCGTGTGTCGTGTGTGTCGTGTGTGTGTGTGTGTCGTGTGTGTGTGTGTCGTGTGTGTGTGTCGCGTGTGTGTGTCGCGTGTGTGTGTGTCGTGTGTGTCGTGTGTGTCGTGTGTGTGTCGCGTGTGTCGTGTGTGTCGTGTGTGTGTGTCGTGTGTGTCGTGTGTGTGTGTCGCGTGTGTCGCGTGTGTCGTGTGTGTCGTGTGTGTGTGTCGTGTGTGTGTGTCGTGTGTGTGTGTGTCGTGTGTGTGTGTGTGTCGTGTGTGTGTGTGTGTGTGTCGTGTGTGTGTGTGTCGTGTGTGTGTGTGTCGTGTGTGTGTGTCGTGTGTGTGTGTGTCGTGTGTGTGTGTCGTGTGTGTGTGTGTCGTGTGTGTGTGTGTGTGCGGACGATCCATACAGGCCGAAACTTTACCACCAAAAAAGAAGAGCACATAAATCGGATAATAAAATTCCATGATCTGTAATTGGTCAATTTTATAATAAGACCTCAAAATATGACCTCAAAATATGACATCAAAATATGACATCAAAATATGACATCAAAATATGACATCAAAATATGACCTCAAAATATGACAACAAAATATTACATCAAAATATGACATCAAAATATGACATTTAGACTGGTCTGGATAGTCACAATGTCTAGGTGCACATATACAACCGACATTGTAACTAGTGCAATCTGTCACAATGTCTAGGTGTAAATGTACAACCGATATTGTAACTAGTGCAATCTGTCACAATGTCTGGGTGCACATGTATACCCGATATTGTAACTAGTGCAGTCTGTCACAATAACAATGAACTTTACTTCACGATCGCTATGGAGATCATCCTTAGATTACTACAAAACTTAATTGTAAGTCAAGTACTATGTTTATAAGTGGCAGCTCGTTGGTGACATAAGCACGGTCAGTAATGCGTTGACAGAAAATCCTGCTATTTCTTTCCCCTTGCACCAGTACAATGCAGTGCAGCGCAGCACAGTCTAGTATGGTTTAGTATAGTATAGTGGGGGCAGCATAGTTGAGTGCAGTATAGTATAGTATAGTATAGTATAGTATAGTATAGTATAGTATAGTATAGTATAGTCACCACTACTGTACCTTCTTTACATCTTTATAAGTACTAAGGGAAATTAAAGTTTAAATAAAATTCAAATAAAGCGAATTATATAGTCTGAAATAAATTCTAATTTACGTATTATATCCATATTCAGTTATTATGTTTTGCTATAAAAATAAAAAACAACCACAATCAGAGTTGACATCTTTTTCTAATACTTAAGAATATGCACATTTGGCAGCAGCCTTATACGTTTTATGTTTTTTTTCATTGTTTCGTTTCTCATCGAGTATTTTATGTGCCACGTGCACTGTACCCGGAAGCGAACAGTCTAACAGGCAACTTGTCAACTTTAGACAATGTAAATCACAAAGCTGACAGAACCTGTCCAATGACCAACCCTTTACTATTATTTTTTACATACTTTAACTGTTTATTTATTCCAGTAATGAAGCAGGGAACACATTGACAATGGGTGGAGTTATTCATATTTTTAAACTTTTTACATTTTATAAAGAATGCGTTTAAAGAATAATAGCGTTGGCATGGGCAACTTTAGAAATAGGCAGGGCCTAAGGCGAGATTCATTATGAGGGGCAGAAAGCCGGAATTAGTAGACTATAAAATACCATGGTTGGACACGTTAGTTGGCCATAATATACTAGAGGTGGCCACGTTTGTTGGCCATAATATACTAGTGGTGGCCACGTTTGTTGGCCATAATATACTAGTGGTGGCCACGTTTGTTGGCCATAATATACTAGAGGTGGCCACGTTTGTTGGCCATAATATACTAGGGGTGGCTACGTTTGTTGGCCATAATATACTAGGGGTGGCTACGTTTGTTGGCCCCATAATATACTAGGGGTGGCTACGTTTGTTGGCCATAATATACTAGGGGTGGCTACGTTTGTTGGCCATAATATACTTATAGGGGTGGCCACGTTTGTTGACATTCTCATGATATACTAGGGGTGGCCACGCTAGTTGGCCATAATATACTAGGGGTGGCCACGTTTGTTGGCCATAATATACTAGGGGTGGCTACGTTTGTTGGCCATAATATACTAGGGGTGGCTACGTTTGTTGGCCATAATATACTAGAGGAGTAGCATGCGGCTCTCTACACAACATGGAGTAGCATGCGGCTCTCTACACAACATGGAGTAGCATGCGGCTCTCTACGCAACATGGAGTAGCATGCGGCTCTCTACACAACATGGAGTAGCATGCGGCTCTCTACGCAACATAGAGTAGTATGCGCCTCTCTACACAACATGGAGTAGCATGCGGCTCTCTACACAACTTGGAGTAGCATGCGGCTCTCTACACAACTTGGAGTAGCATGCGGCTACTAGTTCAGTTTTCTGCGATTCACAAAGATTCATTTTTTTATTTTCTGTAATCTCAAAACTTTGTTCACTTAATATTGATACATTGACCATGGGTGAATAATATTGGTGATTAATGTTGGTGATTAATCTTGGTGATACGTGTAGTTAAATAATTGTTGGTGATTAATCTTGGTGATACGTCTTGTTAAATAATTATTGGTGATTAATGTTGGGGATACGTCTTGTTATATAATTTTGGTGATTAATGTTGCTGATTACTGTTGGTTATACATGTTAGGGGATTAAACTTGATGATGCATGCTGATAAATAATGTTGATGATTAGTGTTGGGGGATACACGCTGTTGAATAATGTTGAAGGGATTAACGTTAGAGATTAATGTTGGAGATTTGGCGGAAAGCCTTTGTGTGTGTGTAACACGGGCCATAGGTAAAAAAAAAACAACAACAACAGTGGTGAGTGTGAAAGATGGACACAACAAAATCTATAAAACTGACCCATTCTAATTATGGTGGCTAGGTGGCGCTTTGGTAGAGAGCAGGATCTCTATGCTCCAGCCCAACCGCCGGCAGGCCATGGGATACGGGTTCGAGTACCGGTGCGTCCAGTAACTTACCTATGCCACCATGGTCATTGCACTATCGCCTATGATGGGGGGGGGGGGAATGAAAGAAGGGCACCATAAAAACAGTCCCATTAGTGGTTTGTAAGATTTAAGAAATTTCATCTCATCCTTACGGCGTACTTCACACCCCCACCCCTCCCCAATATAACTCGGTGGAGAAGGGGAGGTGGGAGGGAGGGAGGGAGGGAGGGAGGGTCGGTCAAGCTGTCGACCCTATAGCCACCCACTGTCGTTTTTTCTTCACAGTGACAACTCATGTCAAAATGTAGCAACCATTCATAATTAATCCCACAAACCCATGACCTGGAACATAGCCCCCTCCCAGCCCTCCCCCTCCACAAGTTCAGGGGCCCACGTACAAACTATTACAACATGACCCCCACCCCTTTTTTACGACCTACCCCCCCCCACCCTCCCAATTTTTCAGCCAAATAAATAAATAAATAAATAAAAGCACATTTCACAATGAGGTCCCTGATAAATGTCTGGTGTACGGCCCTGCCTGGCGTACGGCCCTGCCTGGTGTACGGCCCTGCCTGGTGAACAGGTATGGATTCAGAAATGTGTTTCTCTTTCATTTAACACAATTAGCAAGTATCGATGTAATGCCTGACATTAACACCCAGGTTTTATTAACAAACCCATAAGTCAGTCAATAATACTCTTGTCTATGTGTCGGCCATAAGGTAGTCCATTCTCTCTTGTCTATGTGTCGGCCATAAGGTAGTCCATTCTCTCTTGTCTATGTGTCGGCCATAAGGTAGTCCATTCTCTCTTGTCTATGTGTCGGCCATAAGGTAGTCCATTCTCTCTTGTCTATGTGTCGGCCATAAGGTAGTCCGTTCTCTCTTGTCTATGTGTCGGCCATAAGGTAGTCCGTTCTCTCTTGTCTATGTGTCGGCCATAAGGTAGTCCGTTCTCTCTTGTCTATGTGTCGGCCATAAGGTAGTCCGTTCTCTCTTGTCTATGTGTCGGCCATAAGGTAGTCCGTTCTCTCTTGTCTATGTGTCGGCCATAAGGTAGTCCGTTCTCTCTTGTCTATGTGTCGGCCATAAGGTAGTCCATTCTCTCTTGTCTATGATGTCGGCCATAAGGTAGTCCATTCTCTCTTGTCTATGTGTCGGCCATAAGGTAGTCCATTCTCTCTTGTCTATGTGTCGGCCATAAGGTAGTCCATTCTCTCTTGTCTATGTGTCGGCCATAAGGTAGTCCATTCTCTCTTGTCTATGTGTCGGCCATAAGGTAGTCCATTCTCTCTTGTCTATGTGTCGGCCATAAGGTAGTCCATTCTCTCTTGTCTATGTGTCGGCCATAAGGTAGTCCGTTCTCTCTTGTCTATGTGTCGGCCATAAGGTAGTCCGTTCTCTCTTGTCTATGTGTCAGCCATAAGGTAGTCCGTTCTCTCTTGTCTATGTGTCGGCCATAAGGTAGTCCGTTCTCTCTTGTCTATGTGTCGGCCATAAGGTAGTCCATTCTCTCTTGTCTATGTGTCGGCCATAAGGTAGTCCATTCTCTCTTGTCTATGTGTCGGCCATAAGGTAGTCCATTCTCTCTTGTCTATGTGTCGGCCCATAAGGTAGTCCATTCTCTCTTGTCTATGTGTCGGCCATAAGGTAGTCCATTCTCTCTTGTCTATGTGTCGCCCATAAGGTAGTCCATTCTCTCTTGTCTATGTGTCGGCCATAAGGTAGTCCATTCTCTCTTGTCTATGTGTCGGCCATAAGGTAGTCCATTCTCTCTTGTCTATGTGTCGGCCATAAGGTAGTCCATTCTCTCTTGTCTATGTGTCGGCCATAAGGTAGTCCATTCTCTCTTGTCTATGTGTCGGCCATAAGGTAGTCCATTCTCTCTTGTCTATGTGTCGGCCATAAGGTAGTCCATTCTCTCTTGTCTATGTGTCGGCCATAAGGTAGTCCATTCTCTCTTGTCTATGTGTCGGCCATAAGGTAGTCCATTCTCTCTTGTCTATGTGTCGGCCATAAGGTAGTCCATTCTCTCTTGTCTATGTGTCGGCCATAAGGTAGTCCATTCTCTCTTGTCTATGTGTCGGCCATAAGGTAGTCCATTCTCTCTTGTCTATGTGTCGACCCCCCCCCCCCCAATGAACTGCCTTTCTTGGCTCTACAAGTTCACGACACTGTGTTCAATGAAATATTCAAACAACTTTTCATGTCGGCTACCTCCTGCCTCACGCCCCCCCCCCTTTTTCCAAGATGACGAACTTATTGCACCTGATAAATAATTCCAACACTTTCATTCGGCCAGGGACAACGGTGAGGTGTGGTGTTACCAGGGGGCGGGTGTGAGGGGGGGGGCAAGTATTTGTAGCGGGATGGCGATGTTCGTTGTTGCTACTTGATGTTGACTTTATTGTCAATGCGACCCCCCCCCCATCCCCTTTCTACCAACTTCCACACTCTCCCCTACACACATATTAAGACTTTCCTTTCCTTTGAACCCGATGTCAACATTCTTTGTTTGTTATTATCCTAAGATAAGAATTTTTTTTTAAAAAATCATATGATTTATTAATGATGTAATTGTTGGTGTTTTCATGATGATTGTATGTTACTTTGATAATGTCTCATTATAGTAGATATACTAGTTCAGATATACCCAGCCCAGATATACCAGCCCAGATATACCAGCCCAGATATACCAGCTCAGATATACCCAGATCAGATGTACCAGCCCAGATGTACCAGCCCAGATATACCAGCTCAGATATACCAGCCCAGATATACCAGCCCAGATATACCAGCCCAGATATACCAGCTCAGATATACCAGCTCAGATATACCCAGATCAGATGTACCAGCCCAGATATACCAGCTCAGATATACCAGCTCAGATATACCCAGCTCAGATATAACCAGATCAGATGTACCAGCCCAGATATACCAGCCCAGATATACCAGCTCAGATATACCAGCTCAGATATACCCAGATCAGATGTACCAGCCCAGATATACCCAGCTCAGATATACCCAGCTCAGATATACCAGCCCAGATATACCAGCTCAGATATACCCAGATTAGATGTACCAGCCTAGATATACCCAGATCAGATATACCAGCTCAGATGTACCAGCCCAGATATACCAGCCCAAATATACCAGCCCAGATATAAAAGTAAGTAAAGTTCCCTTAGCCCTAACGTGCCTTCGGGGCAGATTAAATGTAGAATTCATCTGTTTCTATAACCTCGGCATATGAAGGGATTGTGTGGTTAGCACAACGCCCAGCCGCCTTTACTTCCCCAACTTAAAGTCAGGTACGCATTTAAAGCTGGGTGGACTTTTGAGACGAATTTGAAACACTTTCACCTGGAAAAATTCCCGTTGTTCTCACCGAGGATCGAACCCAAGACTCTCAGGTCGACAGTCGAGTATCTACACCACTCAGCCACCCGTCCAACTACCAGCCCAGATATATCTGGGGGGGGGTCACCAGCCCAGATATACCAGCCCAGATATACCAGATGAGATATACCAGCCCAGATATACCAGCTGAAATATACCAGCCCAGATATACCAGCCAGTTGTAACTCTGTCTCTAGTACAGTTGGTTAACAGTTTGATGCAGTTGTATCTCTGATTCTAGTACAGTCGGTTAACAGTTTGATGCAGTTGTAACTCTGTCTCTAGTACAGTTGGTTAACAGTTTGATGCAGTTGTAACTCTGTCTCTAGTACAGTTGGTTAACAGTTTGATGCAGTTGTATCTCTGTCTCTAGTACAGTTGGTTAACAGTTTGATACAGTTGTATCTCTGTCTCTAGTACAGTTGGCTAACAGTTTGATACAGTTGTATCTCTGTCTCTTGTACAGTTGGTTAACAGTTTGATACAGTTGTATCTCTGTCTCTAGTACAGTTGGTTAACAGTTTGATGCAGTTGTATCTCTGTCTCTAGTACAGTTGGTTAACAGATTGTTGTATATCCCAGTGAAAATTGTGATTTCCGAATATTTTAATTAAGAATTTAGTTGTTTTTGTAACTTTAAATAGTTCGCGGTTGATCCTAGTTATGTTTTTAGAGGGACGGTAGAGAGGTTCTGAAATTTTATCAGATATCTTTATATTGTGGTATATTAAATTTAAGTCAATATTTGCGTTTTACAAAATGTGAACGGCCCTAATTCAAAAAGGACACAACCGTTAACTGGTAATAAAAGGGACATAATTGTTAATTGGTAATCAAAGGGACATAATTGTTAATTTTGTTATTTTTGTAGAGGTGAAAATAAAGAGCAGACTTCCTGCCAGGCACCATGAGTCAGAAGTTCATTGATTTCATCGGATATTGATTTCTTCCTCGTTCTCTCTCTCCCCCCACCCCACCCCCACCCCCTTCCATCTCCCATCAGACCATACCTGCCGTCTGCTACAGTAAGACATCAACGGAAAATGGATTTTCCTTTTTTTTTTTTATAATTTTTATTTCGTTGTTAGAACAATTCTAGCCTAGGTTCTAAACGTGCCTGAGCGAAATAACTGGTGAAAATTTAATCAATGGCAGGTGTGTACGGATGTGTGTGTGTGAGTGTGTGCGCGCGCGCGTGCATGTGAGTCACAGAGCGTGTCGGTGTATTGATTAGTTCCGTGGACCCATATGATTGGTTCAAAACGATCACGTGTCATCTAGCTTTAGGGACGTGTGGGGCAGATTGACTACCGTTACCTTCAGAGTGGAGCCTGAAAAATGACGTTAGGCCAAATTAAAGTTTTTATGTTAATGATTAAAATGTAATTCTAGATTCGTATACCCTCCGTTGTCCCCCCCCCCCCACCCCACCATTTTTAATAAAAATCAACAAAAGTTTATTATCTGAAAAGAAAAAGAAAATGCTGTTTTTATAGAAAAGAGGAAAATGAGAAAATTGTAGTTAATGAGTGGAACTATTCAAGCGATTATTAAGTTTAATTCCTGAAGGGCTCTTTAAAGATTATCAATGGGTGGATTTAGAATTAAAAATAGTAATATATGCAACACTTTTTTTTAGGATAAATTTATAATTGTTTCATAAACAGTGGCCAGTTTCCTACACGGGAAGTATTTTTTTATGTTAGAGGTAGATTCGAGTCCATGATTTGACAGGCGATCGCTAACGGCCTAAATGGGTGGCTGGTGGGCTGTTTGTTAGTGAGCTGGAACTACATTTTTCCATATTCATGGATTTTAGGGTCTAAGATTAAAAAACACCTCACCCATTCAGGGACTTCACAGATCGATCTGGATCCGCCTCTGGGTGTGGTGGAGTGATGGAATCGTTGGAGGCCCCCCCCCCCACCCCCACCAGGTGAGAAAGCCTGCCGGTGTCGATTCGACAACGATTCACAAGAATAAAATGTGATACGTAAATCAATCCGAAAACAATGTAAATAGATAACTGAAATTGACATATTATAGGGGGGGGTGGAGGTCTTCGGCAAGATCCCCCCTACCCCCACAGTCATTTCAACCCATTACTTGGTCAGTTTTATACTGAACTACTCATTAGTGTGAGGTGACAGGCCTGGGTCGACTCTAGCCCGTTCACCCTCCTTTGCCATTTAAAAAAAAAAAACCCACAAAAAAAAAACTATCAATGGAGTTTTAACTACCGCAAGGAATTTATTATTTGCCCCAGTAACAGTGGCGTAGCGAGGGAAGGGGCAAGGGGGGGATCATCCTCCGGGCGCTACTCACAAAGGGGCGCCAAATGGTATATTTTACATTTAATATTATATGGTTTTCGAATTGGGGGGGGGGCGCTAAAAAGGTATTGGGCCCAGGGCGCCCAGTAGGCGTTAGTTTTCAAAAGCAAGGTAGATATAGATGCAGATATACATACATGCATACATACAGTGCCGCCGATAGGGGGGGGGGCAAATGCCCAGGGGCCCGGCGAGCTTTAGGGGCCCGGACTGAGCTAGCCAACCAACTTTTGAAAATATTATTATCAGCACGGGGGGGGGGCGTGACAGCCTTGCCCAGGGGCCCGAAATTTGTGTCGGTGGGCCTGCATATACTCATACAGATGAAGATGCATTTAAAGATATACTTACAAAGCTATTGTTAGGCTTCTGGGTTTCCCTAAGTCTGTTATAGACAGCTCTGGGGGTGGGGGCTAAGGAAAAGACCATGTCAGAGATCTGAAAGTATTACATCTGATAAAACAATTGAACTGGAAAGAGGAATGGGGCTTTGTCACTTGTGAATTAGGCAGTTACCCCCTCCCCCCCTTGCCTATCCATACAAACGGTCCAGTGAAATGTATTATTATAGTATGCAATATTATGATATGAAATTAATTGGTCATAACAATCAAGGGGGGATCACTCCATTACAAAAAGGGGACATAATTAATGCTGGAAAAACAAACCAAACTAGAACATACCTAAAGTCATGTTGAAAAGAAAAAAAAAATTTTAATACCCTACACGTAGACATTTTTGTTTGTTTTGTTGAAAAGAACTTACCACGGGGTTTTGGGGGGGGGGGGGTGGAATTAAACTATTCTAATCGTGGGGATCAACAGTTTCACACATCTAAAGAAAGGTTGTGCCAGGAGCTAAGGGGTGTAGTTTTATATGGGGTATTATGAAATCAAATGGACATAACGATTGTTTGTTTGTGAGGGCTAGTTACACGGCCAAATGGGCCCACAGTTTGCCCATATATGGCTCGGTACCCATGTGACCATATCTAAAAGAGCTTTTCGTTCAAAGTCTTAATCATAAATGCAAAAAAAAATGTTTCCCACCAGTGTGCTGTAGTATCCACCTTTTCAATTCACCCCCTACTCTACCACTACCCCATGTTCGATTACCGATGCTGAGATCGATATAATTATTCTGATCATGGCACAGGCGGGGGTGGTGGGGGGGAGGAAGGACCCGGGTGGGGAGGGGCTAGGGGATTTTTCTTTATCGGGGTGCAGGCCAAACCTTAGGTGGCAGTATAACAAAGAGAATTCAATGCTGCAGCGAATCTTCGCTGTATGCAAACAAACAAATAAAAAAATAAATGAATAGAAAAAACGATGTATTTAATTAGGTCACGCTGTTTATTTGCTCACAATATTGAGGTTACAGTTTTCAGCATTGATGTATTACTGATCAACCAACGATCAAACAGGTCACTACTGTTTCAATCCTTCATTTTAAGCCTGATAAGGTCACGCTCCTGGAATGGTCAGTATCCTTTGACCTTTCTTTTTCACCTTTTTTTTTTTGAAATGCCATTAAAAAAAAATCTGGGTCACGTTCTGACGTAATCATTTATAATCTGGGTCATTTGTTTGTCTCCCTTGGCCACTCGTAGAACTGGGTCATGATTTTTGCATTTCATACTTCACACACACACACAAAATCCCTCCTCGACAATCTCCAACAATTGCAGGCTATCGGAACGTAGATGTATCCGTGCAAATAGCACATTGTTCAATATTCTGTCTGTCTGTCTGCAGTCTGAAACTTTTCATTCGTCTCAACAAGTCAATACTTGCTTTTCTTTCCACAGGGAGAAGCTGTTGGTCTGGGAGATTAAAAAAAAATGAAATAAAATTAATGCAACGGAATAGTGATTTGAACATGTAATATTTAAAACAACATAAACCACTTGGATGTACGGATAGAACACGACATACGACTGAGGGGGAATGTCTGCACTTTCTTCGACTATCTCTACCAGAGTGGATGATAAGGGGAGGCGATCACTTACAGGGGGCTCCGACAAGATCGAAATGTATTTCCCCTGAATTATATTGGGCCCTTTTAAAGAAGGGAAAACAAAGGGCCCTTGGTTCAGGGGCCCAAAGTTTTCTGACTGATATCTACTGGTATCAACCAATCAATCAATCAATCTATCTATCTATCTATCTATCTATCTATCTATCTATCTATCTATCTATCTATCTATCTATCTATCTATCTATCTATCTATCTATCTATCTATCTATCTATCTATGTGTCTGTCTGTCCGTCCGTCTATCTATCTATCTATCTATCTATCTATCTATCTATCTATCTATCTATCTATCTATCTATCTATCTATCTATCTATCTATCTATCTATCTATCTATCTATCTATCTATCTATCTATCTATCTATCTATCTATCTATGTGTCTGTCTGTCTGTCTGTCCGTCTATCTATCTATCTATCTATCTATCTATCTATCTATCTATCTATCTATCTATCTATCTATCTATCTATCTATCTATCTATCTATCTATCTATCTATCTATCTATCTATCTATCCATCTATCTATCTATCTATCTATGTGTCTGTCTATCTATCTATCTATCTATCTATCTATCTATCTATCTATCCATCTATCTATCTATCTATGTGTCTGTCTGTCTATCTATCTATCTATCTATCTATCTATCTATCTATCTATCTATCTATCTATCTATCTATCTATCTATCTATCTATCTATCTATCTATCTATCTATCTATCTATGTGTCTATCTATCTATCTATCTATCTATCTATGTGTCTGTCTGTCTATCTATCTATCTATCTATCTATCTATCTATCTATCTATCTATCTATCTATCTATCTATCTATCTATCTATCTATCTAATCACTTCTGCTACAGAGATTATTTGATCGTTTCTTTTTAAGACATCCCGCACATGCGCACTTCCACTCCACGAGTCATAAATTAGAAATAAATACTTCTCCTAGCCCCCCCCCCCAACCCACCCCCCACACCCCCGGGTGCGTTAAAGAGGTCGATAGACCTGCCGTCCGCGCTCCGTGCCGTCGCCTTTGTTAACAATCCCCCCCACACCCCACACCCACCCTCCTTTCCGCCAGGTTTGATGAAGACGGTAAGAACAATGCCTGGTTTTGAACGATTTGACGACAAGTAGAAACACGTACCCGGTTATTACAATACCGTTGCTTTTTTTTTTTCTTTCATTCTTTCTTTCTCTCCATTTTTAAATGCAAACACTGCATTGTCCAGCTATCAAGTCGAACAGCACCACCCTCCTCCAACTCCCTTCCCACCCCCCCCCCCGGGCCAAGTCTCTAAGTTGTTCTATAATACTAGAAGTTTTTTTTTTTTTTAATTTTTAAAACAAAAGGGAGGAAAAAAAATAAACCAGTCCCAATCCAGCCCCAGGTGACGAGTCTCGCCCCGAGGGAGGTGGGGGGGGGAGGGGAGCCATGTTGAGGGAGGCGAGAGTAGGGCTCGCACACAAACACACGAGAGGCGAGCACTGCTACTCTCTAAACCGAAACGCTAACTCACTGTGCTCAGACACGGGGGGAGGGAGAGGTAGTGCATTGCCGCCCCCCCCCCCATTTCCACTCCCTCGTCATTCCTCCCCCCCCCAGACGCGCAACCCCCCCGCGATCGATATAACACACGCACTCACACACACACACACACACTCACTCAGAGTGACGAATGCACAACAGCGAGAGCTCACCTCGATCACAGATGCACCCCTCCCCCTCCCCGTGTCACCTCCAATTCCCCCCCCCCCCTACCGGGTAACCCGGTACCACGCCACTGGCTGTGTCTGTTACGTCAGGTGTTTGAAATGTTTAACAAAGAAACAATACACCTAGCGGGATATCGAGTTGGGCGTGGGGGAAACTGAGGTGGGGTGGGGGGCTCGAAGGAGTTCGGAAGGGCGCGGGAGTGCGTTCATGTGTGCAGGACAGTAAAATATTTGAACCACCCCCCCCCGCTCTACTTTAGTTGTTTGTTTTTTTTCCAAGTTGACAGACGCGGTTTAAAAAAAAAATAAAATTATTGGTTATTTTGTTTTTTTGTATATAATTCTGGATAGTATAACTTGTACATTAACATAATACACACACGGCGGGGAGTGTGGGGTGTGGGGAGGAGTGAGATGGGGGAGGAGGAGGAGGAAGGTTGAGGTCAAACCTGATGAATAAATGATTAAAAAATAAATTTCAAATAATTCGCGAGGAAACAACAGAATGTCCATCCAAGGTGCTACTACTGCCAAAAGGAGTGGAGAGCTGGGGGATTTGGGGGGGGGGTGTGATCAAAACAAGTAAATCATTTGGTCGTTAAATGAAAACAATTTGAGTTTTGGACAGGAGAGTTCCAGACTACACCTCCCCTACCTTGACCTACAGGCAGTGTGATCAGAAACAGTTTTATTATTGATGTTTTTTTTTTTCAAACATAAGTTGCCGTATAACGAGGGTTTTATATTGGGTTTATCATCGGGGAGGGCTCAAGAAAATATCCGCGCCCCCCCCTCCCTCCCACCCGACCTTTAGAAGGTGGGTGGAGTGTCCTATACACAATGTTACATCGAGCCATGTGTGTGAATGTATTACCGGTTAAAAAAAAATCTCTTGTACTTGTCAATTTAATTTACATCCAGCAGTCATTTGTTGTATATAGTAGTCTCTAGCAGTCGTTTATTGTATATAGTAGTCCCTAGCAGTCGTTTATTGTATATAGTAGTCCCTAGCAGTCATTTATTGTATATAGTAGTCTCTAGCAGTCATTTATTGTATATAGTAGTCTCTAGCAGTCATTTATTGTATATAGTAGTCTCTAGCAGTCATTTATTGTATATAGTAGTCTCTAGCAGTCATTTATTGTATATAGTAGTCTCTAGCAGTCATTTGTTGTATATAGTAGTCTCTAGCAGTCATTTGTTGTATATAGTAGTCTCTAGCAGTCATTTATTGTAAATAGTCCCTAGCAGTCATTTGTTGTATATAGTAGTCTCTAGCAGTCATTTATTGTATATAGTAGTCTCTAGCAGTCATTTATTGTATATAGTAGTCTCTAGCAGTCATTTATTGTATATAGTAGTCTCTAGCAGTCATTTGTTGTATATAGTAGTCTCTAGCAGTCATTTATTGTATATAGTAGTCTCTAGCAGTCATTTGTTGTATATAGTAGTCTCTAGCAGTCATTTGTTGTATATAGTAGTCTCTAGCAGTCATTTATTGTAAATAGTCCCTAGCAGTCATTTGTTGTATATAGTAGTCTCTAGCAGTCATTTATTGTATATAGTAGTCTCTAGCAGTCATTTATTGTATATAGTAGTCTCTAGCAGTCATTTATTGTATATAGTAGTCTCTAGCAGTCATTTGTTGTATATAGTAGTCTCTAGCAGTCATTTATTGTATATATAGTCTCTAGCAGTCATTTATTGTATATAGTAGTCTCTAGCAGTCATTTATTGTATATAGTAGTCTCTAGCAGTCATTTGTTGTATATAGTAGTCTCTAGCAGTCATTTATTGTATATAGTAGTCTCTAGCAGTCATTTGTTGTATATAGTCTCTAGCAGTCATTTATTGTATATAGTCCCTAGCAGTCATTTATTGTATACAGTCCCTAGCAGTCATTTATTGTATATAGTCCCTAGCAGTCATTTATTGTATAAAGTCCCTAGCAGTCATTTATTGTATATAGTCCCTAGCAGTCATTTATTGTATATAGTCCCTAGCAGTCATTTATTGTATATAGTCACTAGCAGTCATTTATTGTGTACAGTCCCTAGCAGTCTCTATAGAAAGGTGTGTATTAATGTATCAACGTACGCTTGTACTAATAAAGTCATATTAAAGTACCATCACAACAATGGCTTTCTATATCTGGACCCCCGCTATGCTGCTGACCAGAGCCCTATACGATGACGCCACTCAGTGGCGAAGCGAGCTTAACTCACGCCCGGGGCACAATACCTTTTTAGCGCCCCCCCATATTCGAAAACATATGATATTATATGTAAAATATACCATTTTGGCGCCCCTTTGTGAGTAGCGCCCGGGGCATGATGCCCCCCTTGTCCCCCGCCCCTCGCTACGCCACTGCATTAAAGTATAAGCAGAATCAATGTAGGGTACAGTGTTGTTACATAGGCTTCAATTATGAATGTATTAAAGTGCAGTGTATTATGCATGATTGTTGGATTGACGAGGATTATTTTGGGGTGGGGGGGGATGTGGATGTTTAGAGATTCGTTTTATAAAGTTACTTTGGAGAGGGAGGGAATTTCAGTAAAATATTTTCCCTGTTTTATGAATCTGTATTCTTTTAAAAGGTGTGTTTGCACCACAACATTTGTTGACAAAGGATAAGGGAGGGGGGGGGGGTAAAATGTGCTAAAAGATGTTGCCGTAATAAATGGACGACCCTCTAAAGTGAATGGTCACTTGTGAACAACTGCTAAGTTCAGAATTATTTATAGTCCTTCGCGATATACGCTGTTTAGTTGAACGCTTTCATTTCTTTCAGTGGGATTGATTGCATACTGTTATACCCTGTTGTTAAACATAACACTCAATAACATGAGTTCATGGAGTAACAGCAAGTCTTTCATGATTTCATGGTGTGACTGCAAGTCTAACATGATTTCAGTGAGTAACTGCAAGTCTAACATCATTTCAGTGTGTAACTGCAAGTATAACATGATTTCAGGGAGTAACTGCAAATCTAACATCATTCCAGGGTGTGACTGCAAGTCTAACATGACTTCAGGGTGTGACTGCAAGCCTAACATGATTTCAGTGAGTAAATGCAAGTCTAACATCATTTCAGAGTGTGACTGCAAGTCTAACATGAATTCACTGTGTAACTGCAAGTTTCGCACCACTTTAAATGTCACGTGAAATGTTTGACCATGAAACTTGAGATAAAAGCTAATATATAAAGTACAACCAACTAAACGTCGTAAATAAATAAATAAATAAAAATACACAAGAAAGAAAAGTAAAAAAAAAAAAATGTATAATTATATTCACGGTTACGTAATCATTAACACTGTGTGCGGCCCTCCTCAAAATCATTCCCCAACCTTCTGTTTGTTTTTTTTATTAATTTTCGCTGTTCCAGTTATTTCATAAAAAGTCAAATTTTTTTTTCTATAAGTAGACTGAATAGCAGGCGCGAGAGAAATTTTCCGAACATGATTTTAAAATTAAATTATTTGTAAAACGTAAATCAAAAGGGTCCACCAAAGCTCGCGTCTTCTTTTAATTTCACAATAATTGTGTATGTTACATTTAAAACACAGACGCGGCTAACAACAGTGTTTGCGTAATTATAAACATTAAAATAGTTCGTTCGCCAAAAGAGAATTTCTCTTTTTATCAAAACACTGTTAGCGCGTAAAAAACCAACTGCGATCTTTCCAGCGCAAATTCTATATGCACACACGAGTCGACATTGTTAGACCAAAGGGAGAGCACTCCGTTCATTCATTGATCTCCCCCCCCCCCCCACCTTGCTATCACTATTTACCATAAAATAACAGACAGAGCCATTGATTTGATGATTATCTCTCCTCTTATGATTACAGCTCGATGGGGTTTGTTTTGTAGGAAAATGGGGAGTTTGGGGGGGGGGGGGTGGAGGCCAGTCATATTTCTGTTTTACAGGGGCAGACGATAATGCCATTGTGGCCTGTTGTACACTGTCGTCCTCTATAAAACACGCGCATGTACACAATTATCTGGTTGCCAGTTTTTTTCCCCCAGTGTGCGTGCATGTGTTTTGTTTTTTTCTTTTTGGTCGTTGTGGTTGATTACACTATTTAAAAACAAAAATCTTTCTGAATCCCGTTACGGGGCCTAGTTAATGTTTCCACGACTGGACCGCCCCCTCCCCCCAACAACAACCATTGAGATAGCGCCCAGGCCGTTTGCTTCTTTATTAGGTCAACACCAGAAATGACCTCGATAATTAAACCGTCGATTAATGCTAATGCTGGCTATTTCTGTTTCCAATAAAGTTTTTTTTTTCATCTTCCCGACAGTATTTGTTTTGACAGACTTGTCGTGGTTAATCGTTGATTTGGTTGTAGATGTTGTGGCCAGCGTTGATTTTATTAAAGACGTCATGGACAATGTCAATTTGGATAAATGTCGGGGTTAAACGTTCACTGAAATAAAGATGTTGTGGACAAAGTTGATTTGGATACATATTTTGAGGTCAAGCATGAACCAGGTCATAGATGTGGCGGGCAAACGTTGATTTAGAAATAGATATTGTGGCATATGCCAAAGTGGCCAATGAAAGCCTTATTCAGCCCCGTAGCGTGAACATTCTACAGCAGGGGCCAGGTAATAACGGGGGGGGGGGGGAGGAGGAGGTAATACATTTTACTAAATAGAACAAATAAGCAGGGGGGGCCAGACAAAACGCAAGGGGGGGGATCGGCCCCCCTGCACGCTACGGGCCTGGCCTGATTTAGTCAACACTGTCAGCTCCATGTTTGACATAGCCGCAATATGGCTTGACAAGTTAAAAAAAAAACCTGGCCAACGTTGATGAGGCCTCAGACATCAGGGCCAACAAAATTTCGGACTGGGTTAGCACCCTTTCTGCACCTATCATTACCTGGCCAACTCTAGTTGGACAACCAGGCAGTGCCGGATTTAGCCCCTTCGATGCCCGAGGCCAAGGCTAATCATGCTGGCAGCCCCTTCGCCCCCTCTGAAAGATCGTATTTGATTTCACCTTCCACGTTAACGCCAACTTTATGTTTAACATTTTCCTCAGCATTGAGTAGAAATACGACAGCAAGATTGAAACTTGTTTCATATTTTCTCAGGGCCCGGGGGCGGGGATTTAAAATGTCACAACCTTGAAAATGTACGCTAAGCTGAAGGGGTTGTGATCAATAATGTTATACTTACAAGAACAAAAAAAAAAGACGCACGCTTTAGTTTATTGCGCGTAACATTGTTTAGTACAATCCAGCATGGTTGAAAACTTTCTGTCGCGCTGAACTTATGACCTTCATGAACATGAAATGGTTGTAGGAAAAAGCTAAAAAAAGAAAAGGTATACAGTAATGGTAGAGAAGAAATAAACGGTATGTTGAGAGGAGTCGATAACACTCCAGCCAAAAATCCGACCCAACAGATTTAGTAAACGCGCTACACAGAGAATTCACATGGGGCCCCAATCTGCCAATTTACGCACCGAAAGGACAACGCCCAGTGACTGCTCGACTCTACGCAGTACCCAGAAATGGTCGGTCTTGGACGGCCGCTTCACCTGATGTCGGACATTTTCTTCCTGTCACCCCCTGTATCCAAAAAACTCGAGCACCTCTGATTGCATTCCCCTGTCAACACTACAACATAGCCAGTGGATGCGCTACACAAGACACATACAATGAACAATTGTTTGTTATATAGTCAATGCGCTGCACAAGACACATACCATGAACAATTGTTTGTTATATAGTCAATGCGCTGCACAAGACACATACAATGAACAATTGTTTGTTATATAGTCAATGCGCTGCACAAGACACATACAATGAACAAATGTTTGTTATATAGTCAATGCGCTGCATGTGTCAATACGCGATACAGTGAACAAATTGTTTGTGTTATAGTCACTGCAGCTGCACAAGACACATACAATGAACGATTGTTTGTTATATAGTCAATGCGCTGCACAAGATAAAGATACAAATTTGAACAATTGTTTGTTATATAGGTCAATAAAATACAATAAATACAATGAACAATTGTTTGAATATAGATATAGTCACGCGCTGCACTTGAACCTACAATTAATCCCATGACTGTTTGTTATATAGTCAATGGTACGTACGTCAATATACAATGAACGACTTCATGTTTGTTATATAGTCAATGCGCTGCACAAGACACAATGAACGACTGTATTTGTTATATAGTCAATGCGCTGCATGAAGCCTTTATCAATGAACGACTGTTTGTTATATAGGTCATTACGCATGCACAAGACATATGGTAAGGACCACTGTTATGCTTGTATAGTCAATGTTCGCTGCACAAATAACATACAATGAACAATTGTTTTTTTATATAGTCAATGCGCTGCACAAGACACATACAATGAACGACTGTTTGTTATATAGTCAATGCGCTGCACAAGACACATACAATGAACAATTGTTTGTTACCACTTCAGTTTGTTTGCTTCATACACTCAACACGCTACAAAACGTGTAAGTAGCATTGTCATAAGACTTACCATTGGCGGCCCTTCATAGGGTGGGGGGGAGACGTGAGACTGGGGACAGCCGCACCAGGCCCAGCATTTCAGAGCGCCCTGCGATGGAAGAGTTTTCACAAGATACAAAATAGCCAACATTTACGTCTCTATGTCCCGGATTTGACACTCGCCCATGGCCTCCTGCGCACACAATACTTAGGTCCGCCTATAGTACTGACCCCGACATTTAGATACATGTAATAAGTCGCAAACCTGATAATAATGATGCTTATTGCTCAACCTGGTACTGCAGCCATGCCAAACGTCAATGAGGGCAGATAAGTCACATGATAAAAAAGTTGGGATCGGACATGTCGTGGTCTATGTTGTATTGTCACAGCGTTATGGTATGTATATATATATATATTGCTGTATTGACAGCGGGGCGTTCATATCCAATATGCAGTTGTATTGGGTCAAAGTACAAGGTCATATCCATAGTTGTATTGGTCCAGCAATGACATATCTATATTTTCACTTCTGCTGCTCTATTCAAACAAGTGTAATCAGCTGTTTAAGAGTTAACAAACAGTCAACAACAAGCAAAGAGTTAAAAAGTTTAATGGCTCTTTCCCGACTGTCGGTCAACACTTCAAACTCACAATTAAAAAAAAAAAGGAAGAATAATTAAGTGGACAAGTTTAGTTTTGTCAAACCGATAAGTAGAGTTCTGATTTCTCATACTGGATGTGTACATTTTTGTA
Source organism: Bulinus truncatus (assembly GCA_021962125.1). Classification (NCBI taxonomy): domain Eukaryota; kingdom Metazoa; phylum Mollusca; class Gastropoda; family Planorbidae; genus Bulinus; species Bulinus truncatus. Next base: position 353,088 of record JAGDYQ010000084.1, read on the forward strand.
TTGTCACACTAGATGTGTCAGGTTCTGTTCTAAGAGTATGGTTCTGTCCAGTTCTGTTTAGACACACTAGATGTGTCAGGTTCTGTTTAGACACACTAGAGTGTGTAGGTTCTATTTAGACACACTAGATGTGTCAGGCTCAGTTTTGACGGATTATTCCCCGTCGTTATTGATCTGGTCAGATTAGATCCAGTTGGCATCGATTCGGTCACACGTGATGTATCCTGCCGTTACTGGTTTTTGCTGATTTGACCTGGAGTTGACCCGGACAGTTTGACCCTTACCTGCATACTTTCAGACTTTCAGAGTCATTCTTGAACATAACGTATGCGAAAGCCTGAGGCTACCTTGTCACGTGGTTTTTCTCTATTTACAAACATACCAGGTCCGTTATAGTCACTACCTTCACTTCACATATTCCTGGTCAACTACAGGCCAGGTCCGTTATAGTCACTACCTTCACTTCACATATTCCTGGTCAACTAAGAAGTTGACTAACGGATGATATTACCGTGAGCCACATGTTGGTTTCTCACAAAGCACATAAACTGACCTAATTTGTACATAAACTGACCTAGTTTACATATAAGAGAGAGAGAGAGAGAGAGAGAGAAAGAGAGAGAGAGAGAGAGAGCGGCTTGGTCAATTGCAGGTGTCTCAATTTTACGAACTGAGAGTCCTGGGTTCGATCCTCGGTGAGAACCATTGGAATTTTTCCAGGTGAAATTTGTTTCAAAGTCGTCCCAAGAGTCCACACAGCTTTAAATGGGTACCTGACTTAAGTTGGGGAAGTAAAGGCGGCTGGGCGTTGTGTCGGGTTATAGAAACAGATGTATTCTACACTTCATCTGCCCCGATGGCCCTCTAGGGCTAAAGGAACTTTACAACTTAATCTAACTTCACAATACATGTAATACACAAAGTAAAGAAAGTCGAACAACAGACTTACATAAAATGAAAAAGGGTATTATATCGACATATAGTGGTATTATATCGAGTGGTAGTGGTATTATATCCACTAGTAGTGGTATTATATCGCGTGGTATTGGTATTATATCGACTAGTAGTGGTATTATATCGACTAGTAGTGGTACTGTATATCAAGGTATTTGGAGAAATAATATGTGGAGTCTAAAAACATCAACAACAAAATTTTTTTTTCTTATTTTTACGTTAAGAAAAAAAAAATATTTGAGAAATCAGGACAGAAATCACAGACCGTGACTCTTCATCGATTAGAGTTTGCCAGGGGTCAAGCCAACCCAAACAAGTTCACAATGACATAAGACAAGACAAGGGGATGAAAGACACCCGTATATAGCGTGTGTGGGTGGAAAGGGGGGAGGGGAAGGGAGTTGATGAAATCAATGCACCCATCTACCTGCCCATCATTATGCCATTGTAATCGTCTGATGCCCATAGCAGAACTGGCCAATCACTTAACTTGTTCACATAATAGCAAAGCGCTTTATCCAAAACAAATCAACCAATAAGCGCACAGAGAGATTCGTATGCAAAGTCGAAATTAATCCATCGCCTCTGTCAGTGGTGAGAAAACGTTTTTTTTTTAATTGTGGACCGCAGTGAATTTCATAAATTTTGACAAAAAGCGCCCGGCCAAGAAATAGATGAAGTGTCGTCGATATGAATTATTATAAATATCATCAAAGTTTTGGAGCGCTGGTCTGAACTAACAGCATAACAGGCTGTACTCAGCCGGCAGGTCATCCCTGGCCTAGGACCCGACCCCCCACCCTCCGAGATTACAAACCAGAGTCGAATATGAGAACATAAGATCGCAATAAGGTCAACACATTACTGACTTGTGCAGATACCAGAATAATATTATGAAACACTCAAAGGGACACATCATGTATAATGCCATAATAGGGAGACGTGAGCTACAACAGATGCTTTCGCCCAAGGGGCCGCGAATTCTGTCTGACCCAAGGGCTGATGCGATAGCTCTAAGGGGGGCAACATGCAGAGCCGTAATGTGGGGCCCTCCAGCAGCTATTCACAAGATATTGATTTCATAAGATGATACTCTATGTGAGGGGCCCCACGTTTTAGTGCTCTGCCCCCCCTCAATCACGCCGACCATGATTGACAACGTCTCTCCCAGACCCCTCCCCCATTCTTCCCTTTTAAAAAAAAGCAAGGAACAATATTGAATACACTTTCAATGTAATCAACACTGCAACATCAACACTGCAACACCAGCACTGCAACACCAACACTGCAACATCAACACTGGATCCACTGGATAGAAACATACACACACGTTTGTGACAGACTGTCGAGATATAGACACACACATCTGTGACAGATTATTGATTTCCACCTCAAAGCTGAACCAAAAAATGTAATCAATACAGCAGCCAGACAATCAATCAGCCAGCCAGACAGACAGACATATTAACATTCAAAGATCCAGTCAACCAGCAACACAGTCATCATCCCAAACAGAAAGTTAATCAACCCTTAACACACAGACCATTTACAGTCACTTATCCAAATATCACAGAATCTGTTAATTAGCCAGCTAAACAGACAACAGATCAGCTATCTATACAGTAAACTGGCTGGCTAAACTATCAATCAGCTAGCAATATCAACCAGCTAAGCTATCAATCAGCTAAACTATCAATCAGTTAGCAATATCAGCCAGCTAAACATTCAACAGATCAGCTATCTATACAGTAAACTGGCTGGCTAAACTATCAATCAGCTAGCAATATCAGCCAGCTAAGCTATCAATCAGCTAAACTATCAATCAGCTAGCAATATCAGCCAGCTAAACATTCAACAGATCATCTTCTATACAGCAAACTGGCTGGCTAAACTATCAATCAGCTAGCATATCAATCAGCCAGCCAGCCAGCCAGAGACACATTCAATCTGTAAATCAGACAAACACCCATTACAAAGACTTCAAATGTTATGCAGAAATATTCCTACTGCAGATTCAATTCACAAATACTTTCTAATGGAAATCTCAAATCTATTTATGGTGCTGTTTTTAATCTTCATATTAGTTGAAGTATTTTACCAATTATGGACAAACTGAAAACAATTAGCAAGGAACCTTTACAAAAATAGACACAGTAGAGAGCAGGTTTAAGTGAATAGTTTTAAAATGTCTGGATTAAAGGAAATGAACGAAAAACTGGAAAAAAAATCTCATGGAGTGTAAAAATGACCAAGTGAACCAAGTAAAAAGATGAAACATTTGCTGTTTATAACAAAACTATTTAAGTCAATTAAAACAAAATAAAAAGTGTAATTTGAACTTAACTGAATGGAAAGCGAACATTAAGTATAAAATTGAACCCTTTCTGTTTGAATGTAATTCCTTTTAATTAAATAATAAAATTACTGCCTGCACCTGTGCAAAATTAAACCTCAGTCAAGATCACAGAATAAAATTATACAGAATGCAATTGTCAATATAAATCGACATTTCCAAAAGCCTCCATATCTTTGTTAGTGTGCTAATGTGTATCAATAATAAGGTGCTACTTTATTAAAAAGTGAAAATAACATGAATGACGGCATTTTTCAAAGACATTATTGGAAGACTTTCTGTCTGATATATATATTCTGTGGCCTGGACCAACAGTCAATTTTCAGAATCAGTCACGGGTACGATGACCACCAATGTCATTGATAAAAAAACAACAGCCAGATAATTAATATTTATTTCTTTTTTTTTTTTTTAGCCAGCCTGGGATTGAAATTGTTTTTGATTGGACCCCCCTGTAGAAGATGTGCTGTTGCCTGGCTGTTCCAAACATAAAAACAGGTGACCAAAAAGTAAACATGAGTGCCTGCGTTTGACTAAGAGACATTTGTTTCTAGTGGCCGCACTTCACATACTTAAAAAAAAATTATGCACACGTACGGCGACATTTTTCAATGTAATGTAAGTTTGTAAGGAACGATCAAAGGCTTAACCAGGTTTCATATGTCCAAGGAATGCCCCTGTTTACATAAATATGTGTGTGAAGTGCACTGAAATCTGAACAGTGAATTTTATAAAATTTTAGAATTTGAAAATTATGCAAAAATATTTTAATCTGAATATACATGAGTTAATCAAGCTTCATACAAGGGGTGGCGGCCATGTAACGGGTGTTCGAGAGCCACACAGGGGATATTTATATTGTGAAAAGCACTTTTAATAGCTGTAACATAGTCAATTCATTGATATTTAGTGAACAAAAAAAATTGTATAATGGTCAAATCATTGGGAGCCACCAATGACTTATTGAAGAGCCACATATGGCCCCTAACTGCTAAATTTGGCCATTCCTGCCATAAGCTGATAACAATTTGATTGTTTACAATTATCGGTAAAGGATGCTGAAGCATGGTCTGTTTTTAAAAAAAAAATCTTTTTGATTGAAACACATTTAATGAAATGAGTAAATTGTGCCTGGGTGTGTAAACTGTATCCACATTAGATATTTTTAGCATAACAGAAGTGGATGTGGTGTTTGTGGCTGCTGTCGTGGAGCTGGTGGATGGTGTGGTGCTGGAGGCATACGTCGTGGTGGCTGCAGCAGCAGCGGTGGAGACTTACGGACAACAAGGTGGCGCTGGGCCTTGTCATCAGCCTCTGCTGGATGCCGGTCAACTGGGAGGGCAGCTCCGGCCAGGCGGTTTGCCAGCGAGATATCCTGTCAGGTGCTTGTTGATCCCTGGACCAATGAAATAAGAAAAAAAAGTGGAAGGGAAGATGAATTAAAAAAAAGCTTGGAATAAAGAAAGATGAGGACAGAATTGATGAAATGAAGAGTTTGAGGACATCAGAGAATAAATGATGAGGGATACAAGTTATTCATCAGATATTGGCAAGTAATAAAAAAAAATTTGCTAAACTTAACAGAGATCTGAGTTAAGGTGTGTATTACATTTAAGCTTGGAGTACATGGTCACTACTTGTAATAATGATGTGTTATAAAAAATAAAAAATCATCACATACTAAACAGACACAACAAAAATCACCTGATGCCCCATAATGATATCACAGTGCAGTAGTTCTCAAAGTGTGGATGTGTTTGCTCACAAGCTAATTTAACGTGGGTCACACATTTGTTTTAATTATTACCTGACCGCGTATAGTTATGTGCATAGTTACAACTTGTTTTTCTCCTATGGTCACATTATTCTTTTGCTGAATCCCTATCACAAACTCAACTACGATCTTGCAAACATTGCAGTTTAGTTAATTTAAAATGGAGAAATAGCAAAACCGCACACCATGGTACTCACCTATGAAGCTGAAGTGCAGCTATCCGCTGCTCAAGAGTATTGTACACTGTCAAGGGCCGATCATCGACGTGACGGTTGTTAAAGTAGCGCGACAAGACAGGTTGAGACAATAGCGGAAAGACAAACACACAAGTTGAAGTTTCTGATTGACCACCGTCTTTGTCTATATTACCTTCAGCTATGAGGAACAAAAATAACATGTTGATTTGTTACTGCTGACATCTAGTTGAAAAAAAATCATAGATATTTAGATACTATAGAATAGATAATTTAATTATTTAGCTAACAGCTTAGCAACCAGCTTAGTTATAGGCAAGTCATTTCTAGTGTACAATTCTCTTGCTGTAAAGTTAAAAAAAATCAAATAATATTGTTATAACTTTCTAAATTTTAATTTTAACAAATTCACCTTTTACAAACAGGCAATGATCATCATCTCCAAAAGTAAAAATTGGATCCCAGGGAGACTGCAGAGTATAAGGTGCTGGTAGAAAAATCTGGCACACAATTGATCCTGTAGTTATGTCTTTAAAATACATCTTGCCACTTTTTTCCACAAGAAACATCTGTCCAATAAAATATTAAACAGCTAAAAAAAAAACAACAGAAACTTCTGATCACCCTCAACTTTCAAACCATCAAGAAAATAAAAATTTATAGAATTTTATGCTAACATTAACTTCAGTCTCAGGAGCTAATTACAAAGCCTAAGAAATATAATGGAAAATCAAGTTTAATTTAGTCAATGTTTGAAATAAATCAAACCATTTTCTGATTTACATAAAAAAAAAAATAATTAACAAAGAAAAATGAACAATTATAAAACTGACAAAAATACAAATAAATCAAAAGATAAATAAAAACAATAGTTTTGCAATAATTACAGACTAAAGAATAGAAATATATTACAGAAAATTTAAAACTTGAATTAATGTTTGGTACTTGTAAGTTGTGTGACATAATAAATGTGAAATGCAAAAATTTCCAGTATATGTACAATTTAACTTTTGAATGTTTTGAACTGAGACTTAGAGTGTAGTTATTCAGTGATCTGAAGTCTCAATGTACAAATAAAAACACTCACAAGTTTAGGGACCTGTGGGATCACGTGTGTCACGGTCAGAATTGTGTCATCATCGTTTGGTCTGAAAGGCAAAACAAAACACCTTAACTATTACAGAGTATGCTAAATTTTTTTTATTTTTCTTATTAAGAAAATCAATAATTTATTCTTATGTCACAGAGGAAATGTTCTGAGTAAAGGATATGATTCATGTACAATAAAACTGGTACAGTGAATTATGTTTTCTTGGATAAAGGAATACATCCAGGGCTTGATTAAGATTACTATCGACCTAAGGCTGTTACCATAAAAGGGCCTAATTTTGTGACAAAATAAGAAATGGGGTCGTTAACTTTCATGTAAAGCCGGGGGGGGGGGGGGCTAAATTCAGTTTGACAAAATGTGACAGGGTGGGGGGAGGATTTAACAGAAGTGATACTTACGCATTATGGACACTTTTCGGCCTTGAAATTAAAGAAGCTACATTACCTTGACAATATTTATAATTTCTTTATTTCCATGAGCCCCATCCCCCCTGCAAATAACTTTTTAATAGTAGGCCTAATTTCCTTACATTATCTAGTGGTATTGGCCTTACATTATCTAGTGGTAGTAACCTTACATGATCTAGTGGTATTGGCCTTACATTATCTAGTGGTATTGGCCTTACATTATCTAGTGGTATTGGCCTTACATTATCTAGTGGTAGTGGCCTTACATTATCTAGTGGTATTGGCCTTACATTATCTAGTGGTATTGGCCTTCCATTATCTAGTGGTATTGGCCTTACATTATCTAGTGGTATTGCCCTCACATTATCTAGTGGTATTGGCCTCACATTATCTAGTGGTATTGGCCTCACATTATCTAGTGGTATTGGCCTTACATTATCTAGTGGTATTGGCCTTACATTATCTAGTGGTATTGGCCTTACATTATCTAGTGGTATTGCTACCAATCCCAGCATTCAAGTATGGCACGAATGACGTTCCATGTGTTCTATGACAGGTACATGACACCAAATAAACAACTTACTACTGCAATGGCTCACAAAGTGTCGGGCAGGTAAATTAAAATTATATTTTGTGGTCGTAGTTGAGAGAAAGTTGCGAAAATAAATTATATCAGACTATACGAAAGAACATAAATAAAGAAAAGAAATACAGATTACGAATAGTGCGATATATTTAGCACAAGATATTTTTCTCCGTCTAAAAGAAAAAGCCTTTCTAATTCTAAAGAACAGTGACCAGTAGTAATACAGATGTGTATGATCTAACACTGACCAGAAGTAATACAATGACCAGTAGTAATACAGATGTGTATGACCTAATAACAAAAAAAACCTTTTGTTTGAGCAATGGGATAACGTAGATGTGTAAATCTGTTTTCCTTCCATCTTTTACTGAAGGCTGAGAACCACTTTTCTAATAATTCAAATGTCAAAAACCACTTTTCCCAGTGGTGTGATGCACTTGAAACATCCGTTGGGAGTTGCAACCACATCTAGCCCATCACTTTAATAGTTACACCATTAAACAAGCCAATATTTTTCTATTAATTAATTACTTTTTTTCCTGAAATTTGTAAAAAGTGCAGTTCTTTAAATTAATTTTTAGTTCATAATAACCCACAATCAGTGGCGCAACCGGGGGGGGGGTGATATTTTACTATATAAACTGTCGTTTTTCTATATGTGAGCCCCCCCCCCAGCATTTTTTGCTGGTTGCGCCACTGCCCACAATGATTTTCTCATCTGCCACATGTTTGTCCAACCCTGTATTACTACATATACCTTGGGCATAAGTCGTGATATGAACTATGCCATCATTTTTGTTCTTCAAAGACCTACTTGCATTATTAAAATAAATTGCACTGTGGCTGAACAATTTAAAAAAGAAAGACTGAAGTCAGACCTGGGCACTTACTCTGTTGCCAGGTTTTGAGGGATCTGGTGACTGCCGTGCCATGTGTCAAAAAGTAACTGTGATCCTTTAGAGTACTCGACCAGCAAGCAGGTAGCACTGACAGTACTGTATGGAGGGTAAGTTGGTTGTTCAATGGGGTACAAAGATGGGTCCAGGAACCTCACACTTTTCACAGAATTTTTATCAGGGCCTTTCAGCACTGACTTGCAAAGTCCTAGAACAATTGGTTTGCATTAAGTCTAACTTTGAATATTTTATTCTAATAATTTATTAAAATTTACATATTTGTTCAACTATTTTTTGGTAAAAACTTGCTTAATAATTTTAGTCAAACCAAACTATTGAGAACTGTTGTATATTGCCAGTAAATAAGTTATATGTATACAAGCTATAAATACATTTATTAAATTTTTTGTGTAGCTATTACAACTTTTAGTAATGTATAGGAGGCAATCCCCAAAAAAATTACAAATTGTGGAATGAATAATCGAAATACAAAACTGCTTCCCTTTTAGCAGATTGTTTATTATGACTGAAGGAATTGTCAAATCTTAACTCACATGGATGAGAATTTAACTTTGGAATCTATGAGATGGCTACATCATAAGTTCATAGACAGAAAAATAAAAATTGCATCAATGAAGTAAAAAATATTTTTAAAGTACCCATTTTCCAGTCCCAGATGACAGTTGAGCCATCTGCCAGTCCAAGTGCCAGGTGTGTCCCACATCTGCTGACAGCTGAGCAAGTGACACAACTGGTGTATGGCCAAACAAAGTCTGGTTTCCACTCTAGATCTGTTGAACAGATTTATAAAACAAAAATTTATTCCTCATTAGGCAGTGTTTCTTGTTTAAGTCAAGCCTAAACACGCTGTAAGGGTAGTAAGATGAAATAGAGTTCATCTGTTTCAGTGTGTGTGTGATGTCCCTGTAAGGATGAGATGAAATCTCTTAGATCCGATAAACCACTAATGGGACGGTTTTTATGGTGCCCTTCTTTCATCCCCACCATAGCCAATAGTGCAATGGCCATGGAGGCACCACGGGAGATATATCGGGAACTTGAGCCAAGACCTGAAAAATCTCCTTGGTCCTCACCGGAGATCGAACCAGGTACCTTCAAGTCGACAGTAGGGCGCTTTACCACATGACCATCTGTCCGGCTATTTCTATGGGATTGTGTGGCTAGTGCAATGACCAGCAATATTTACTTTACCCCATAAATGTCGGGTAAACATTTTTTAAGCGGTTCGGACTTAGGGACATTGATCGGACTTGAGAATAGTCCAGGCCATCACCATGGTTGGTACAAGCGACCTTCCGTTAAGCAGTCAAGAGCACTAACACAATGCCACCCGTCCCTTAGTTTCTTGTTTAGCAACAATACAATAAAAAGTTTCATTTACAAATTTTGAGCCACAGGAAAGAAAATTGATTCACTAGTGAAATAAAAGAATGACATGATTACAGAGAGCTGTCAAACAAATAAGGGTGAATCAGAAATAAATTAAATAGCTCCGAACACAACAAATTGATATTTTAATCCAGTTTGTCAACAAAAGCAGATATAAGTTTTCATAACTCGAAACATAGGGTAGCCAAAATCTTCTTCTGAGGGCATAAAAGAGAGGCAAGTGTTAAAGCTACAAGGCACCAAAGGACTAAAATCTATCGTTCCTAAAAATGTCTGGCATTCTATTAAATTATTAATGGTATGCGCCTTGATAAACTAAAAAGACTTTAAAAAATCTCTTTTTTGTCAAAGCTTTTTATCTGCTTTAAATAAAGTCTTATTATTTTAATTTGATACTTAATTACTTTAAATTACAATTCTACAAATAGAGATGACCTTCACCTTTTGATGTTTTACCCAAAGAATAATGGGATACAAAAGTATGACCTGTCCACCACAAAGCCAGACTTGCAGGGACTTTCTCTGAAGTATTGACATCTTCAGACGGAAGAAGTCGACTGACTGGTAGAAAAAGTACAGTGGGAACGCTAAAAAAACAAAATTTGTTTCATTCCAGACATGAAAAATATTATTAAAAACAAACCAGCAATTAATTATAAAAGTATTCTTCCTTCAATCAATGTGAAATATATTACAGTATAAATGTGACATAACTGCTGAAATCAAAATGAATAGATTGAGGTGGGTAGGGCACATAGAAAGAATGGAAAACAACAGAGGTCCAAAAGCAATATATAAGAAGGCAACACCCAATGAGAAAAGGCCTAAGGGCAGACCAAGAAGCAGATGATTGGAGGAAGTGGAGAAAAACCTTAAAGACATAGGAGTGAGAGAGTGGAGGAAGAAGACCATGGATCAGAAAAAGTGGAGGAGAGAAGTATGGCAAGCCAGGGCCCTAAATGGGCTGTAGAGCCAAAGGAAGAAGACTAAATATGAAAGATCGCTTACGTACAAAATATTTTCTTGTTTCTCTTCAGGTAAATATTTGATCAAGTTTTCATTCCTGTGCTTGAACATGACCTCCCTGCGACTCAGGTGAGCTGAGTTCAGAATGTGGTTAAGTCCCATTCCAAGGACTTCAGAAGAGTCTCCACCTTTACCTGTGGTGTTCGGCGCTGCCAGGACGCTGGAAGCTTTGTAGGCCAGAAATAAAATGATAAATAATAATATAATAATTTTTTATAAATATTGTTGTCATTCTGATGGGCCTTCAGTTTAAAAACTATATATAAAAAAAAAGAGAGAAAAATAAATTCTCTCAACTGAACGAAATCGAATAATTATTTGGCCCTGTACCTCAGATCAGTTTTCTTTTGAATTTTTTTTTAAATGATAAAATGAAACATTTCAGTTGGTAAATACATTATCTAATGCAATTCAAATACAATTTAAGAAAAAAAAATAATAAAACCGAACCAAAAAACTACAGTATTTAATTTAATTTCAAGTTAAAAATGCAAAATAAGTAAGAAAAAAAAAATCATCTATCTGTAATGATAAGACGTTTATCTATTAATTCTATTAACCATAAATTAAAAGGTTTTTCACAGTGCGCTTCTTTCATCCTCACCATAGCCAGAGTGCAATGGCTGATGGGCACCATGGAAGACAAAAATGGCTAGGATTTGAGCTAGGATCTGTGGATCTGACTTACAACAAAAGCACCACCAAGTCATTCAGGAATATTACACAGAGCTATTCAAGAATGCTGGTAAAATTGCTAGTCAGTAAATGTTAATGAAGTAGCTAATTATATTCAAGTTAGAAATTACATCCTGACAGACATATTTTCTGGTTAACAGATATGTTATCAGACCACTAAATGTAAATAAAATTTTACACTGCGGTTATTTTATATTTTGAGTGTAACTCATTATCTCAGTATCTGACTCCATCATAATAAAAAAGCAATCACCTGCTGTCAATGGCATAGGGGGCTTCAATTTAGCAATGATCTCAGGTGGAGCTAATGTCAAAGATGGATGATCTAATTTTTCAAAGCTGGGTTTCACAGACTTCTGTTGAAATGAATAAATGAAAACAATGGTAAATTTGAAATAATAATTAATCATCAGTTGATTGAAAGCATATGGTGCAACTACAAACAAAATATTTCAACCTAAAGAAAAAAAAAATATTTGTAACCACTGAATAACCAAGAATATCAAAAAGGGAAAAATGGAAAATAAAATGACAGTAAGAATCAAACTAAATTTTTATGAACATTTAAGTATTCATCCTGATAAAATGTTCATCATGTTTTTAAAGAGCGTCACCTTAGCAGTGAAGTTCTCAGGGGTGTGGGGGGTGAGTTGAACTTCTTCAGCCTCCAACACAATGCTAGACTGGCTATTTAGTTTATCACTGGCTGCTAAATCCACTGCCTTGTCTGTCTATTAATTAAAGGATGAATCAGGTAAAATGAAAAGTAGGATTATATTATTTTTATTTTTTTTTTAAATGAGCTCATCTGGAATCTGATAAAAGAAAAACATTGCTATATTGATTTTAATTTTTCCACAAAATTATCAATGAGTTCTGTTCCTGTAAGATAAATTAGTTCAAACAACAATGGTTTTTTTTTTAAATTATCAAATATGAACCATTTAAAAATAACAACAAAGCAGTGTTGTGAAAACAATGTCTGTTATAAAAAAATCTTCCCTTAGAGATACTATTTTCTCCCAAAATTATCTTAATCAATTGTGTACCTATGTGGCTAACTTATCAATCAGTGTACCTCATTTTCCTGCATTTTTGACATTTTGTTCTCAATCTCAGTTGTCCAGGTTTCTATGGCTGATTTGTAAATTTCCACATGTACTTCATGAGTTGCGCTGTCTGTTAGAAAAAAAAAACATAACGGAATGAATATGGAACAGCTGAAGAAACATTATTAATGGTTATTGAAAGTAAAAATGCATTCATTATTAACAGGAGGCAAGAATTACTGCTGTAAGTTCCCTCAGCATAAAACATGGGTGACAGATTTATGTAGGGAATGTAAAGGAAGCAGGAAGTTGTGCAAGTCCCAAAACCCCCACACAGTACTTTGAGACAATTCAACATAAGAACTGGCACTTATTTTAGTGAACGTAAAGGAAGCAATAGGTAGTGCAAGTCCCACAACCCCACATAGTGCATTGTGACAGTTCAACATAAAAACTGGCACTTATGAGAATAATTTTATGGAATTTTTTTCAGGACATTTCAGCACTTTCATTGTTTGTTTCAAATGGGGAAAAAATATTGGTATTTTCAGTGTTACACAATGAATAGAAAAATGTGTCAAATGTAACAAATTAGTCAGCTTCCTGAGCTTTCCTAGCATTTCTATGCAGTCTTAACAGGGAAAAAAAAAGACTTACTTTCCAGGACAACTCCAAAATATTCCCCCCCTTGAGAAATTTCACACTTCTGGCAGAGAATTTTCACTTCAGCTTGCTGAATTTTTTTGGACAAATTAGAACATTAAATTAATTATATATTTTTTAGCTAATTTGGTGAGAAGAAAATACTTGAGTCAAAAAATAATTCATAATTTATGTTATTAATTAGAACTGTTCTTCAATGAATAATAGCAATCTTAAAACAAACAAAAAAAAAAGTTTTGAAAGTGAAAAATAAAATAATTGACTTGATAATAAAAAACAACACTTAACTTACTGGAGCATTTTCATTAACAGTTTTGATGCAAAACAGATTATACAGAGCATAGACAAATATTCTGCAAGTTCCTGTGAAGATACATTATTCTGTGTGTACACACAACTTATAAAATAAATACAATAATAATGAATACTACATACAAATAAATTGACTATTGATCTGATGTCAGCGTTATGATGGAAATTTCCTGATTAGTGTAAACATCTTGATTAATGTAACAAACCTAAATTGTCGATGGTCAAAATCAAATGAACATCACTGCCAACTTGAGCTGAATGAATACTGACAATCTCAGCATATTCATCCTCCCACTGATTTATAATGTCCAATGTGTGTGCATCAATAACTGCTAAGCCATTTGGCAGCCCCAGTAATAGAAATTCTCCTTCGGCTGTAGATGACATGGCTGTCACTGTTTCAAAACCCTATTACATTATAAATAAAACGCAGGCACAAATATATTTCGGTAATTTAATTTATAGAGATTAGATTATTATTAAAACTAAATTATTATTTTTTTTTTTTGAGAAAAATAAAATAAAAAAATATGGTATGATCGACTAAAAAAGTTTAGCTTCATATTCACATTATTCAAATGCATTATAGGACAAAGCTAATGACAAAGAGTAGCTAGGATGAGTTTGAACAATTTTTTTAATTCTGTGGCAAGAGCGGATACTGCATGCAGCCCCTAAATTAATTTTTGCTACTTTCTTAAATCACACTATATCCCACTTATTACTCAATTTTTTTTATTATGTCAAACAAGTGCAACAAAAATAATACCTCAGTAAAAATTTACTACTTTTGAAATGAAGTACATCTTAAACCACCAAATATTACATATTATTGAATACTGCCCTGTCAGTATTAATGGCTGTCAAAATTAAAGGGGGGAAAACATTGCCACAAGGATAGCAACTAAAAAAAAAATTATAATAGGGCAATAATAGGTTAAACTTCTTAGATCAGATAATAATTTGCATTTACCTGCAAGATTTTATTTTGCTCTAATGAAGGAGGTGGAATAATGGCAGCAGCCTCGGAAGCAGTTTTCTCCTTTTTTTCTATTATTTCCCAGACAGAGTCCAATACTTGGGAGATGATTTTGTTGATCATACGATAGGGTTGAGGCAAACTGTCCCACAACTGGTCCGGATCCAGTAAAAAATCATTGTCATTTTCTGGCTCTATGTCAGAGTTTGCAGGCGGAGAAAAGGTAGCTCTCTTTGGTATGTATATAGGCATCACGGAAAGTGAACTGTGGGATTTAGTCTAAAATTTTTATTTTGAAATAGTCTGCAACACTTCTTTAAAAAATCTGTTTTGTTTCTGACAAAAAAATGTTATGAGAAATTTAGTTTTCACAAAATAAATACTTCTAAGTAAAATCATCATAATACAGTTGTTTCTTGATTATCCAACATGACCGAAGGTCATAACAGATAATACAAATTTTAAAAGCTCATTTTTTTCCCTCAGGCTGGATAGTTTTGAGTACAGTCATGAGCCATGTAGTTAAGAATCTACAGTGGTTTAGTAAACTGCAATCAGATTTTTCAGGAGTAACTTGGGACACAATACGGAAGGGGTTTGGTGAGTCTTCAAAACTGTTTATAATAATTTAAGAGATGTACTAAAAGCCAAAATCCTTTAAGTAGTAAAGTGTGTATAAAACTATAATACTAAATTCTTGATAAAAATCATCACTAAAGAAGAAATACAATATTTTCATTCAATATGAGCAATCATGTAATATAAATAAAGTGTGCAATTTTGCTTGTTTACATTTTTTTAAATCTGTAGTATTTACAAATTTTACTTTATTATTATTTAGATTTATTTTTCAATCATTTAAATGAAATTAAATACCAATACCTTTAAATCTCATTCACAGTTAAATATACCTTAAACAATAAAACAATCATATAAGATTTTATAAGAGACAAACAAAAAAAAAATTTCTAAAAGTTATGCTTCGTTGTCAAGGAAAATTCGGAAATATCAAAGGGAATCTACTCTCCTTTTTCAATATGACATTTTGTTGCCAGGTTGGCTTTTTTCATGCTATATTGTTGGTTGCCAAAGATAATTTTGACTACTAGTAGGATTTTGGCTACTTTTAACATGTTAAGTTTAGTATTAAAAATAAAATAATTTAATTAAACTGTGTCTAGTTCCAATTTATTATAGTCCATTTATTGAAATAAACTAGTAGCCATTATTGCATTTAATTAATAATTGTAGCCATGATAAAATATATGAGATGTACATATGCCATATGATATGGAAGTATGTATTTGTCTGTTCCCAAACCTTAAAAAAAACTCCATTATTTTTATCTCTTGAATTAAAAAAGCCCACTACCAAAAGAGAACTTAGTAGGTGGCATGATTCTATTGATCAAATAATGTTATGAAATACTTTGCCACTATTTTGTTTATATACCAGGATTTCAGTAAAAATATTTATGTACCCACTTATAAATAATTAAAGTGTGCTTTGCTCCAGTGCTGGCCTTAGGTCGATTGCTCCAATTTACATTTATATTAATAATTGTTATTGCAAGAAGCATACATTAAAATTGGGCCTCGCAATTCGTTAGGCAGGCCCTGCACTGCTCCATAGATCAGGTTATTATGATTCCACAAACAGTGCTAAATATATATGTGTTGTAATGTACTGTGGTCATCATGTTTATTTTTCAGTTGGGCATTTTTCAGCAGTGGTTATGGAACAAAAGTTAAAGTTTATAATTTGTATGATATATTTTTTTTAAATTTTGTTTTGCTTAGTCAAGTAACTTTAAAAAAGCACTATTTTTTTTGGTTTGAAAAATCAGAAAATTTGCAATAATGCATGTATGTAAGCAAAATGCATAATTTCACACATTTCTTTATTTTTTTGAGATATTTCTGTCTATAACTGACTGGGTGCCTACTTAAAGATTACAAACTAAGACAAAGAACATTGCTATTTTAAGATTAATTAATTATAAAAAAAGATATAATTTATTTGTGGGTCTGTGTTAGTAATTTTATTCTTAAAGTCACCACAAGCTACCTGAAAAAGCCACGAAAAAAAATTCCAAAGATTTAACAAAGATTTAACAAGTTTCTGAAACTGTTGGTTTGCCAAGGAATATATGTTTAAAAAAAAAAATTATATTATCTAAATAAAAATTTTGGCCAAATTAATTAATCCACCTGACTTAGAGGAAATTTAGCAAAAAGAGATTTATTTGTTATAAATTATATTAAATGTAAGTGGGTACAGTTATCTTTATAATGACACAAGATACAACAGAAAAAAAAAAGAAATGAATTACTTGTATCACAGACAAAACATTTAATTAATATCTTACATAAATCAGAGTAAGCATAAATAAAAAGAATATCTCATCTAACATAAAAAAATTAATTTCCTGAGGTGATTTTTCAACAAATGGTTTATATAATCATTTTATAGACATAGCTTGCCTTCTTTGACTAATGTGGTAATTAAAAATATCATACTGCCATTTCCTGAAAGTTTTCAATTAATTAAAATACAAACAAACTGAAGTGAACAATCCAATCCTTTATAATTGTCTTGAGATTTTAAATACAGTTGATCGTTTTTATTCATAAGCACTGGCACAGCAGTAGAGCCATGGCGACAGTGTTTAGCACTGAATAAGCCTCCAACTGTATCTTCATTACCGTTTGAATGTGTCATATTTATATTAAATAAAACTCCCCCATCACTGAAGCGGTCTATAAAGGCACAGCATAAATACAATCCATCCACAGGTGCAGTAAATATACCCGTCTTGACATCGAAATTCTCTCTTGCACTGCACACAACGTTTGTGTCGCACCTGACGATTTCATCTCTCTGCACATCAAACTTCTCATTGGGGCGAAACCCGTAAGCACTAACAAATACTGGATCATTCTTACATTCTGTTATAATTGGGAAAAAAAAGGAAAGAAAAAGTATTACGCGTTACAAAAATTATCTTTAAATATCTTATTATCAAATTGACATTTTTTTATAATTTATAATTATCTGACAATTAATATCCAATTTAGATATAAAAATAATAAGTATGTAAAAGTTGTTTATGAAGTTTAAATCATGAATAATTTGGTACATAAATATAATATTTAAAAAGAAAATGATATGTTAACTTTTAAAATATTTATAAATTGTCTTACTTAGATGAGTCATATGTTGCACCATATTTTGCACCTGACTTGTAATACTGTCCAACTAGATTTAATAGTAAAATAAAAAAAAAATTCTTACAATGGTAGTAAAGATGATTTAATAAAAATGTTTAGGTAATATATTACTTCAGGTAACAAAACAATATAGCTCAATAAGCATACATCAAGATTATTGGGTTGACAGATGGTCGAGTGGTGTAAAACGCACGAATGTCAACCTGATGTCTTCTCTGATTTAATCCTTGGTTTGAACCTAGGAATTTTCCCCAAGTCCTGGTGAAAATGAGTGAAACATCAACCAACTTAAAATAGAGGCTAGACTTTTAATCAGGAAGTAAAGGCGGCTAGACTTTTTCTCGCCCCATAATTCAATAATATGCCATGGCTACAGAAAAAGATCAAATGTACACTTTATCTGCCCCAATGGCATTTAAGGGATATGAAAACTTAACTTTTTTATACAGATTAAAATTTTTTTCCCATTCAAAATTGAGGCAATATGAAAAATAAATTACAAATTACCTTAATGTCAATGTGATTAACTTTTGTTTTCAATTCTTCTGTGCTGACATCATTTTGTTTTCTATCTATGTCAGTGGACAGTTTTAGATTGGAATGTGTTGACTGTAAATCTGATGCTTTATTATCTAAATCTTCAATACTCTGTGAAATACTATTTTGGCTTTTTTCCATATCATTGACTTTCCGAAGCAAAAAATCCCTTGATGATTTTAGATCAACTACACTATCTCCTATAGGTTGACTTATAACATCTAAATCTTCCAATTTTAATGCAGTTTTTACTTCACTGTCTTCCACATTATTCTTTATCTTGTTGATGTAAACTTCCTGTTCTTTCAAAGTATTTTGCATTTCTTTAAACATGTTAAATAAAGGACCAACTCTGTGGACTAATTCCTCATTTTGGTTTATTTTTTCTGAGAGAGTTTTTATTATTTCTTTATTCTCACTCAAAGTTTGTGCCACACTTTCATTATGTGAATTAAATTGTGACATAAATTCACTGGCCGCTTAAAGTTCTGTCACAATTTCTTCAAATCTCAAATTAGCGCTTGTGTCCTTTGTTAGTTTTTGTTGCAACATTTTTTCATTTTCTTCCTCCTGTGATTGGAGTTTGTGTTCTAAAGCTTTTATTTTATTTGAATTTTGATCCATGCACTTTAGAATTGTTAAATATTTCTCTTCATTTGTTTGAAATGTTGCTTCCATTGATGATAGTTGTTTTTCAAAATCTTTTAATTTTTCTGTTATATTTTGATGCTTCTCAGATTCTGTTGAAATATATAAAAAATGTTTTATAGATATGTAAATATAAATATACATAATTTGATCACTATTTAATTCCTAAAAATTTAGCACAATAGAGTAAAAGATTTTTTTCCCCAATTAATTGTACTTATTTCATTATTATTTAATTACAGTACATATTAACATTTTTAATAACTTTGGCATTTTACATTGTTGTGTACGTACGTACACAGCTGTGTGGTAGATTTTCTCCATTGTTGCACACGTTCAAAATGAGTTCCCTCCCCCCACCACATTTTTTTTATAAGGGTTTGTCAATTGCTGTTGACAGTTTTTTTTTTCTAGCTCTAGCTTCAAAGAATTCTGCAATGTATTTCACATTCTCTGCAACCTAACTGACAACAATTTTCACATGATCATATCCATATTCTCTAATATTTAGAATATGCATCACAAATTTGACATTTATTTAAGGTAACTTTTCTGCTTTACCACCTAAAAAAGGGTACAAAGCTCTCGTACAAAAGAAAAAAGTTGCAGTTTCTATAGATTGTTTAAAAACTAGATTCACAGAACAACATGTGCATAGACTTTGTCCTCTAAGCCACTTTTTAGTCAAACATAACTGTAACAAATGTGTGAGAATAAGTTCTGTCCAAATCAAATTTATTTTGAATGGAGTTAAAGCTACATCTCTTACTGTTAATGAGAGCTGGTCAAAATGACTTATGTCTGGAGTATAATCGTCAATTATCAAAAAATAACAATGTTAACAATTCTTTGAAATGTATAGTCAAAAGTTGTTTTTTTCTGTTTAAATCAAATGTCAAACTATTGCTAACAATTAATACTATCGATATGTAACACATGCAGTTTTTAAAGGCAGATAGGACAACCATTCTCACCAAGGCTTTAGAGAGTATTTTGTGGTATATAAGAGAGATTTAGACAATCTTAAACGTTTATGTTTGCAATTATCCATTGTTTCATTGTACCATTTTTAGGAAATAAAATAAAATAATGCTGCAATCTTTGTAGGGCTTTTATTTATTTTTGGATTCCGCTAAGTAGGAAAGCATAGTTTACTATTGTAGGAATTCTGTGTTTTTTTTTTTGTAAGAGAATAAATGTTTTTTTTTATAAAGATTCTTCCGCTCTACCACAGGCAGTTAAGAAATCTACATCTTCCTACCTCACTTTGTAACGTCTAATGTCACTCTAAAACAAGTTCATATGAATTTCACAGATGATATGGAAAAGAATTGCTGAAAGACTTTTATTAATTGAATAGTTCTAATTGTCTATGGATGCAGCTGCCTGTTTGCGTCATAGCACTGCATGGGCCTGTTAATAATTATTAAACCTTCTTTTAAAAGAAGAAAAATTTTTTCCCAAGAAAATAAAATGCTCCTTATTCTCTGCTTAGAATAATAAATGTAACAAGAAAATCCACTGTAATTATATTCTTGAACTTATCTCAACTTTAGCACAGAATATACAAGAATGAAGAATGACTTTCACTAAATCAAGTTACCTTTAAAAGTACCGGCAGAATCTGTTGACATTTCACTTGATTCTTCTTCATTTACTATTCTTCTCAGTTCTTTATTTTCAGCTATGGAATACAAATAAATAAATATGATTGCCAAAATGTAAATATATGTTTATGTGTGGATCCTATTGATAAACTGCTTTTAAAAAATGTTTTACTATTGCTATATAATTAATTAGATATAATATTGACATTTTTCTTTCACTTCTGTTTTTATTGTTAGATGTCTCCTTCATTATTAAATATTGTTTACCTTAATACCATATTTAATGTCATTCTCACCAATAATGTAGTTTAACAAACTCTATACCATTATTAATTAATACTATCAATTTTTGATGTCACTTAAAAGTTTATTTTATGAACCATATTATTATGTTACAATGTGCTGCAATGAGATAGAGCAAGTTTTTTATTCAAGACATTGTGCATATGCACTGTTAAGGCTGAATTTTCAGATTTTACCGATCAGCTGCTCTTCCTGATATTTATTTTCAAATTTTAAATCACACATTTTTCTTAACACTTTCAAAATAGTTTAACTTAATTTATGACTTTCATTTTCAGTGAATAATGACTCTAAATAAATTTTTCAAATTATTGATTTAAGTCATTTCTATTACAGATATCACATACTTGCTATATGAAGACATTTCTCTATGCAAATGGAAGTTTCAACCATCAAATACTGATCTAATTCAAAGAAAGTTCTCTTATCATCTGTCACTTCAGTCCAACATTTTCCAGTTTCCAAAATCTACATGGTTTAAAAAGAACAGAGAATTTCATTACAAATGAAAAAATGTATAATTAAAAAAAAATATATAATTATTTTAAATTACATTTTAAAAGATAACTTAAATGATAAAATTTCCCTCATTTCACATGATATCCATTTTAGGTTTGTTCTCTTTTTAGAAAAAAAATATGTTCTCGATACTAGGAAAACCCTTATAATAGCAAACTATACAGTTACCCCCTCCCCCCCAAACACCAACCCTATATTAATATCTTTCTGGAATCTTAAACTGTGAAATACTCAAAGTCCATGGGAATAAAAATTTAGACAATAGAACATATTTTTTTTGAGGTCATTATAGTCAGGTATATGCAAAATGTTCATGTTGGCGTTGCTTTAAGTTAACTGTAAAATACATAATACATTAAGAATACCTAAGATAATGTGATGATGAGTTATTTTAGTGATTTAGTGTGAGTTACTGATAAATTATTTTTCATGGTTATTACTATTACAAAAATAGCTGTTGTACTCATTAATTATTTTTAAAATAACATAACGAAAAAGATAAAAAAATAAATTTTCTGTAACGCAGAGAATATCTTTCTTGAGCTTAGAAACCAGTCCCATCATTAAAATATAACTGTATCTTTTTCACCTTTCTGTTTGACAAGACAATTAAAATTTGTACAAATAAAAAACTAAGTACTTTTAATGATTAGTTCCCGCTTGATATTAACTTTCTTTTTGGAAGTATTGCCAAATTAGTAAGTAAGTAAGTAAAGTTCCCTTAACCCTAGCGGGCCATCAGGGCAGATGAAGTGTAGAATTCATCTGTTTCTATAACCTCGGCATATGAATGGATTGTGTGGTTAGCACAACGCCCAGCCGCCTTTACTCCCCCAACTTAAAGTCAGGTACCCATTTAAAGCTGGGTGGACTTGGGGACTATCACCAGGACCTGAAAAAATCCCAAGGTTCTATTCTCACAAAGATTCGAACCCGGGACCCTCTGGTCGACCGTCGAGCGCTCTACACCGCACGACCACCCGTCCCCTAATTACTTTTATAAAAAAATTGTATTTAATTGACATTTTGTTTAAAATTAGTTAGTATAACATTATATTTTTTTTTACATTATTTAAACAAAAAAATGTCTAAACTAAAGAATGACATGGTTGAGCAGTATAGATCGTTCATCTGTTGAACTGAGGAGGGTTCAATTCTTGAAGAAAACCGTGAATTTTTCCATGTCCTAGTGAAATTTGGTTAAAAGTTCTCTTATGTCAACAAGCTTTAAATGGGTACCTGACTTTAAAGTTGGTGAAGTTAAGGCGGGTGACCCACACAAACCATTATTATGCCTTGGCTACATAAACATGAATTCTATACTTCATCTACCCCCATAGCTCTCAAGGGCTAAGAGAATTTTATTTTTATTGGCAAAAACAAAATTTTCAATTCGACTAACAAGTCCCACAAGGTATTTACATGATCCATGTACTCCTGTAGATTTTGTACATCTTTCTTTATTTCTTTCAAAATGTCCAGTTTGGAATTTATTATTTTAAGTTGACTAGGTGGTCTCATCTGAAATATAGATATTAAAATAAAATCATTATGTTTTCTTTCTAGGATAATTTTATACTAAAAAGGTTTTCATATCACGGAAAAAAGAACGGAAAATATGTCAGTGTCACGAGGCTCAAGGCGAGTCAAGGAAGAAAAAGACACTACTAATTAGTGTCATTAGAAAATAGATAAATATAATTAGTTGATTTATTATTTATAAAGTCATAATATTGATAATGTTTATAATCATGCTTATATATCAAGGAAAAAACAGCAATATTAAATTACCGTATCGATATAAAAAGATGCTATCCGTGATATCTAAAATATGGACAACCTTTGACGACCATCAGAGATCAAGACAATACACGAATTTCCGTAATTCTAAAATTGGAATTTTATTTCCAGATTTTATTTGTTTACATTTAAGTGGAGGAAAAAAAAGGTCAATGCATGCATGTGTTCAACTGTAGGGATACCTTAATATAATATGCCAGTATTTTGTACTTTTGTATATTGTATTTTCGACCCCTTGCATGTACCACATGCAATACGTGGTCCGTACTAATTTTCGCCTCTTAATTTGACAGTATTTTTCTTTTTTGTCCGGTTGGTCAGTACTTTTACAATCAACAGCTACAAGATGCCTGATTTGCATGGCTAAATGTGTTTCGTGCGTCCCCCAACAAGCCAGTCTTTTTCCTATTATTTAATTTGTTCAATAAATCTTAATGATATAACAATATTGCGATAAGAAGTATTTTCTATATGTAAAAAAAAAACATAGTGCGGCTCTTTTTTTTTTAATCTCATTCATGGACAACCCTGGCATATGTATTGTTTTGCCTCAGTTATTGAGAGCAGAGTTTCTCAAATGTGAGTCACGACATGATAGGTTTGTGGCTTCGGGCAAGGAACCAAGTATTGCGTCTTTTGATAAAACAGAGAGACTGAAAATTTATAATACAACTATGCATGGGCGTCGATAGAAATTTTTCCGGGGGGTGCACAAATTGTGACAAATATACATTTTTTAGTTTAACTGACAATGCCATACATTTTTCAATTAAATTTAAGTTAAGTATAACATTAATTATTTATATTGGCATAAATAAATGCATTTGAAAATTCAACCTTTCTGACAACAAACACAAGAAGGTTTCGATTTTAATATTTTTTTTTTAATTTGGCCTTTTAAAACTTGATTAGGCCTTCTAAAATGCTCTTGGCATTCAGCTTTTTTTAGAGCATTTCCCCGTTTTGTCTGTCTGTCTGTCCGTCTGTCTGTCCGTCTGTCTGTCCGTCATCACCTTAGATCTCAACAACCATAAGTCCTAGACCCATGATGTATATATTATTTTGTAGGTCTTGGCCTGCCAAGAAATGACTTTTTCCATTTCGCGATAGGACCTCTGAGGGCCGTAAAAGGGGGCTTATATAAGCTATATTAAGCTATATAAGCTATATTAACAATGGAGCGCCCTATAGCTAAGCAACCATAAGTCCTAGACCCATGATGTATATATCATTGTGTAGGTCTTGGCCTGCCAAGTGTACATCAAAAGTCCATTTTGCGATTTGACCTCTCAGGGCCAAAATATAAGAGTTTTTTATGTACCGTTTTGCTTATATTTTAAATATAAATAATAAAAGCTAATCAAAGGGGCGTAATCATTATTTATTTTTGTAACAGTTATTCAACATGACTTACTTCCCGTACTTTATATAAACATTCAACAATTGACGGAGTTTTCGGACGATTAAGTGACTACAATTTAGAATGTTTCAATTATGAGTCCTATTTCAGTGATCACAAACCACTTGTAGTTAGATTTAAGAGAAAATAATTTTGTTTTCAAATATAAAGAAACGTCCTTTTAATATCTTTTTTCAGATATATGCATTACACAATTGAATTCATAAACATTTCCAAAATTTACAAATATTTACTGAAAGATAACAAACGTACTGATACATAACATGAAAATGCGCTAACACGTCCTGTGTCCAGAATGGAACAGGCTTAATTGCTTGTTTTATCTGGCATCTCTTGTTAGTTTATAATCTTCTGCCACTGAGTGAATTTTTAGAGCATTTTCAAAAAAAAAAATGCTCTATTGTCCCCGTTTTGTCTGTCTGTCTGTCATCACTCTAGTTCTCAACAACCATAAGTCCTAGACCCATGATATATTTATCATTTTGTAGGTCTTGGCCTGCCATGTGTGCATCATAAGTCCATTTCGCGATCTGACCTCTGAGGGCCGTAAAAGGGGGCTTATAAAGTACCGTTTTTTACTATATAAGCTATATTAATAAAGGAGCGCCCTAGATCTCAGCAACCATAAGACTCGTGAAGATTCAAGCAATTTTTTTTGCATGATTGGAAGCCAAAGCAGTTTCTATAGATGAGCAGTTGAACTCATCATTTAGAAGACAATTTCAAGAAAATCGTAACTAACTGGGTACCATCATTTCTACAATCCTATTTTGCGGCATCCATGATTTAGCACTTCGTGGAAAAGAATCAAATTCTGGTAATTTTTATGACCTGGTTCTTGGTAAACATTTGTCAATTAGTTCTTGTAGTGCAAGGTATATCTCGGCAACTACGCAAAAAGCTATAATCGAAATTTGCGGGTCTCTCTTGCGCGAAGACATTGTTCGTGAAGCAAATAATTCAGTTGCTTTTTCTACACTTGCCAACGAGACAACTGACATTTCAGGCATTGAGCAGATGTCACTTGTGTTTGATTTGTCGAAGAACAAAATTGGGAAATGGGTTTACAAAAGAATTCCTCGGATATATTCTTATATTTGTTGTTTGCTTAGTTATTATTCAAAAATATTCACCAAAGTAAAAGCTGTGACCCAAAAATTGCAGTCAGTGCATTTAGTTTTACTGGCAGTACAAACATACATGGAAAAATTGTTGAATACATTGGCTGTTGATCGACAGAATTGTGATGAGAGGTATAAGGACATTTTAATTACAAAAGGTGTTGTAGATGACATTGGCGTCGACATTCAACCTCCACGACAAGCTGGAAGACAAATGAACAGGGAAAATCCAAAAGTTGATTTGCCTGAGTTTTTTTTTTAGAATAAGTTTTTTTTATACCCTACCTTCATTCTATTATATAATCGCTGAAAATTCGTTTTTGAATAGAAAATAAACCAGCATTTTCAATTTTAATTTTGAATCCCTTTTTGTTGACAAAACTAGAAACTCGCATGTTAAGGATAAAGCCAGGGCTATTGCGGATTATTATGCATTTGACAATTCGATTGAGGAGAGTAAAACCTGGTATGATATATGAAAATGTAAAAATAGTAAAGGGGAAAAAACAGAAACAATGACTCTATGTGAGGTTTTAGATTAACCATTTTTTTCCACATTATTAAGATGGCTTTTTTAACAGCATTGGCTCTTCCAGTGTGTGAAGTCCCTGTTAGGATGAGGTGGAATCTCTTAGATCCTTTAAATCACTAATGGGACGGTTTTTATGGTGCCTTTCTTTCATCCCCAGCATAGCCGATAGTACAATGGTCATGGAGGCACCACTAGAGATATAGAGGGGACTTAAGCTATGACCTGAAATATCCATTGGTCCTCACCGGAGATCGAACCAGGGACCCTCATGTCGACAGTTGAGAACTTTATCACACGACCATCCGTCCCCCTGGCTCTTCCAGTAACAACACGCACACTCGAGAGATCATTTAGCACTCTAAGACGAGTAAAAACATGGCTACGCTCAACAACTGGTGCTGATCGTTTATCTGGTCTTTGTAAGATGAATATCAAAAATTTAAAGAGCATTTTATCAATCGATTTGGGCAAATACCAAGACGTTTACAATTTTTGTTCCAGAATAAATAGTTTAAAATTACAATATTATTGCTGTATCAGTGTAATTTATAATTTTATACTTTATTTTATTAATATAGTAACTGTTCGACACTTAAACCATTATTTTAAAAATTACAATAATGTAATTTGTTATACTTGCAGATATAATTCTTTTTTATGTTTGATATATGTACATTGTCTTCTATGTAATAAACTTTCAGGAAATTTAGTTCAGTTTTATTGCGACAACTTTATGACATTTTTCCAAAATGTTGTTGGGGGGGGGGCAAATGCCCCATTCCCCCCCTACACGAATACGCCCATGCAACTATGGCTTTGAGGTGTACTTCAGAGGGCGAAATCCAGAGCGCTCGCCCGGTGTACGCGACGTAAAATTTAGGCTACCTCTGGTCGCAAATTTATCAAATATTTTTGTTTAGCTCATACATATTTTGTAACTGCATTATCTTTGTATTGTGTTGTCTGATATTGTTGCTATATACTTCATATGTTTGTGTATAGCTCATATATAACTGAATTATTTTTGTATAGTGCTATTTACTTCAAATATTTGTGTATAGTTAAAACAAGTTAGAATATTAGCCAAATGACGAAGATTTGTATCATATTTTGCAATATAACGTTCCATTGTGACCATAAAACGATTCAGGTAGAGAAGGGGGGGGGGGTATTAACGCCGGGGTCATTGGATGTAAGGTAGTTATTAGTCTGTGGGTCATTGTTGGATGTAAGGTAGTTGTCAGTCTGTGGGTCATTGTTGGATGTAAGGTAGTTGTCAGTCTGTGGGTCATTGACGGATGGAAGGGGAGTTGTTAGCCTGTGGGTCATTGTTGGATGGAAGGGGAGTTGTTAGTCTGTGGGTCATTGTTGGATGTAAGGGGAGTTGTCAGTCTGTGGGTCATTGTTGGATGTAAGGGGAGTTGTCAGTCTGTGGGTTATTGTTGGATGTAAGGGGAGTTGTCAGTCTGTGGGTCATTGTTGGATGTAAGGGGAGTTGTTAGTCTGTGGGTCATTGTTGGATGTAAGGGGAGTTGTTAGCCTGTGGGTCATTGTTGGATGGAAGGGGAATTGTTAGCCTGTGGGTCATTGTTAGATGGAAGGGGAGTTGTCTGCCTGTGGGTCATTGTTAGATGGAAGGGGAGTTGTCTGCCTGTGGGTCATTGTTAGATGGAAGGGGAGTTGTCTGCCTGTGGGTCATTGTTAGATGGAAGGGGAGTTGTCTGCCTGTGGGTCATTGTTAGATGGAAGGGGAGTTGTCTGCCTGTGGGTCATTGACAGATGGAAGGGGAGTTGTTAGACTGTGTGTCATTGACGGATGTAAGGGGAGTTGTTAGCCTGTGGGTCATTGACGGATGTAAGGGGAGTTGTTAGCCTGCGGGTCATTGACGGATGTAAGGGGAGTTGTTAGTCTGTGGGTCATTGTTGGATGGAAGGGAGTTGTCAGTCTGTGGGTCATTGTTGGATGTGGGTCTTAGTTAGGGGGTGGGGGCACTCCATCATGTTCTTTAACAATCGAAAATAGAAAAAACCAAAGATCGATTAGTTTCTGTTGTCTGCAATAATTTGAAACCGTGAAGCAATTTTTATTCTTCGAACTGGATTGGACGATACTGATTGTTTCATGGATTTTTTTGTTGGGCTCAGCGTTTTTTCGGTAGCTGAAATATTCAGACATTGGGTTGTTGTGACCTATAGCTCGCAGCAACAAATTTCGAGATATACTTATAAAAATAGACTGGACAGATTCATTTCACATTCCAAAGGATGTAGGACAAATTCATTAATAATTTTAAGAGCTCAGAGGTTATGGTATCATCATCAGTACGCGCACACCTTACATGTTCGGTTTTTTAATTTACTAAAAGTCTTTTTCTAATCTTAATTCAAATTTTCTTACGAGAACCATTTAGAATTGATCCATCAGCGACAGGTCTCACATAACTGATTTCAGAAAATAATACGTTGAAGAAGGCTGAATCGATTTGCAGACGAAACGTATGATACATGTATCCATACATGCATCATTCGCGTATATTTTTATCATACATGCTTCTATACATGCATCATTCGCGTATCTATATATCATACATGTATCTATCCATGCATTATTCGTGTATCTATATATCATACATGTATCTATCCATGCATTATTCGTGTATCTATATATCATACATGTATCTATCCATGCATTATTCGTGTATCTTTATATCATACATGTATCTATCCATGCATTATTCGTGTATCTGTATATCATACATGTATTATTCGTGTATCTTTTTATCATACATGTATTATTCGTGTATCTTTATATCATACATGTATTATTCATGTATCTTTATATCATACATGTATTATTCGTGTATCTTTTTATCATACATGTATTATTCGTGTATCTGTATATCATACATGTATTATTCGTGTATCTGTATATCATACATGTATTATTCGTGTATCTGTATATCATACATGTATTATTCCTGTATCTGTATATCATATATGTATTATTCGTGTATCTGTATATCATACATGTATTTATCATGTATCTGTATATCATACATGTATTATTCCTGTATCTGTATATCATACATGTATTATTCGTGTATCTGTATACATGTATTTATTGGATATGTTATGTAGCCTACAGGCTGTTACAGTGCGGACACACTTTATGAATTGTTGACCTGAAAGATTTTCTTAGATTTGACAGAACCTCATGAACAAGAGACACCGGATAGAGCATTCACATGAGCTAATTTAAATAAACAATATACATTTATACGTTAAAACATACAAGTTTTGATCGTGTGTCGGAGCAAAAAGAAAAACGTGCCGTACTTGGCCAGCGTACCATAGATTTTCCACGCCTGAACTGTAATGGCCAAATAGGACTCCTTTATACCACAGTCTAAATGACTAACTGCAACAAAGTCGGATATAAGGGAAATAATTCATGTAAGACAAAACTGGTCAAGTTAACACTAATTTCTGGGATGGAGTAAAGTTTTATAACACTGTGTGTGGGTGATAGTTCAAATCTTAGCAATAGAAAACTACATGTGAAAGTTATGAAGACCACATGGGTGTTTGATAACACAATGAACTAACAATTTAAAAAAAAATATGTGTACTAGAATTACTGGTACTTATAATTTAAAACCCGTGCATGCACTCTGGGTACTAGTACTGGTACTCGTACTTGTAGTGTTGGTACTTGTTACATCTCTACAAGCAATACACTGATTAAGCTAGTAACACAGCTGTTACGCTAATATAGTTCCACCTCCACCCCATCCAGTGGTCTCCAGCCTACCTTCCACCTACCCGCTATGAACACAAATTATTTGAATTCATCTGTGAATTATCGATTAGACTGAATAGAAGAAAATTTGTAATTTAGCCTGACACCATTCCCAGGTCACAGGGATCTCTCCTCCCCACCCCATCCCCATTTTATGTGTATGTAAAATTATTTTTAGAAAGCTCCCCCCCCCCCCTACTTCGACTTTGTTAAAGATACGAAGTTGGTAGCCACGCAAGCAGCTTATTTGCCACGTCATCAATGGTAGTTAATTTGTTTAGCAGGCTTAACTACGTGGGCCTTTGGCTCTATATAATGTGCCACAATTTCAAATCATCCACACCACGAACCAGCCACTGCTATTGAAAGTATCTGCACATTGAGAAAGTCACCTGCCAACTTCAAAACTACGACTAGAGTTGTAAGAAATATCTCAATACACTACACTCAGCTAACATGTCTTGGTTCTCCATTTGTTTTATCATGCTGTTGGTCGGGTGCCAGTTAGGTAAGAAAATACAATCAATATAACTTTAGTACAGTACGTGTTTTAAAATACAAATTTGGCTACAATTGTGTAGAAATATCTAACACAGTTAACCATAAATCTCCAGACGCTTGAATCTATTCAGAACCATGAGCTTATTGTATTTGCAATGAAAGTATTTATCAGAGATGTTACTACTCAAATACATTTTCGTGATACTTGAACTCTTACATACACCTGGGGTATTGTTTTACTCATTGTCTTACTTGAACTCATACATACACCTGAGGTATTGTTTTACTCATTGTCTTGAACTCATACATTCACCTGGGGTGTTGTTTTACTCATTGTCTTACTTGAACTCATACATACACCTGGGGTATTGTTTTACTCATTGTCTTACTTGAACTCATACATACGCCTGAGGTATTGTTTTACTCATTGTCTTGAACTCATACATTCACCTGGGGTGTTGTTTTACTCATTGTCTTGAACTCAGACATTCACCTGGGGTGTTGTTCTACTCATTGTCTTACCAGGTATCTAGTTCTGGTTGTAATTCTTTAGATAAGAAAGGATGGTGGCTTTTTTGTCCCACGTTAACGTTAAATATTCAAAATGGGGAAATAAAAAAAAAATAAAGTTATAGGCTAGAAAAATGTACATAGAAGTTTTTTTGGTGAAAATAAACGATTATATTTTGTAAGATTTTAGAAATCAGTGTTGTGGATTTATTTTGGTGCTATTGAAACATACACAACACAGGGATACAGCACATTAATTGTTATCTTTTTCTCACACGGTGACCTATATAATTTACGTCGGCATCCGTCCGTCTCGAGAGACGATGGTGTAGCTAAGTTGAGTCTACAAAACACCGCCGGGAATGGCTGTGCAGTCCGACTCGGGAGTGGCAATCCCTGCCGCACTTGTCACACTTGAAGATAGTTGGTTGTTGTAGTTGTTGTTGTAGCTGTTCTTTTTTCCGCTTCCGTCTTGTTCTTTTCAGGGTAGCATTATCCTGTCGCTCAGCCTCTGTGCGCAATGAACCCCGCCGGACAGCGAGCCTCCATGACTGGCGGTCGGCTGCTTGGCTCTCCCAGGAGTTGGGGTTAATGGAGCACTCTTTCATATCCTTTTTGCAGGTGTCTTTGTATCGCATTTTAGGTCGCCCTGTTTTCCTCTGGCCGGTAACTAACTCACCATAGAGTAGGTCTTTCGGGATGCGGCCTGCGTCCATTCTTTTGACGTGACCGAGCCATCTGAGGCTGGTTTTGAGGCGCCAGTGAACCGCCCTCGCCCCTTCTCCTGTCAGTGGAAACAGTTTCGCCGGGCTTAGTAGCTAAGCCGCACGAGAAGGCCAGGAATTGGACTTGGTTGTCAGAGGCTATTTGAGACGCACGCCATTGGGAACATTTTATTTGTTAGTGGGAGCTTATCCCCGCTACCAACCCCCGGCAGTAACAATTTAAACCTCATTTATTTATTATTTTATTTTTTTTTTCAAAATCAGAAACTATTGTTGAAGGAAAGTTAACTGGTAAGAGATCTGACTCTGAAATTGAACATAACTAAAATGAAAACTCACGAAATAAACGTTCAGACGGAAGCGATCTTAACAATCTTCTAGAACAGGAGTCGGCAAACTTCTACGGAGGGCCACATTGAAAACTTTATTGCTACGGCGGGCCGCATATATAATTTGTCTACTTCAATTACAATTTACACTGTATGAAAATATGAATTAAAGATAATAACCATGTATATGTCTTTTTATTTCACATTTACACTCTTTTACACATAAACATTACATTTTATAATTTCGAGCTAAATCAGTCGCTAATTTGGTAATAAGACTTTACTATTCATAATTATTTCAACAAAAGTTTATTGTTACCTGTCATGATGATTATGAAAATGAAGGAACTTAATTTACATACAACATGACCACATAGTACAATTAATGAGAAGTATGTAACTGTTCACAATTGTGGGATTATTGGTTGTGATTAGCATGACTGAATTTAAATTGCAGTCACTCAACATCGATCTGTACTTAGACTTCTTTATTTTCATACAAGAAAATCCTTTCTCACAAATGTATGTGGACCCAAATAGTGACTAAAGCTTGACAGCAAAGTTTTTTTAGGTGTGGAAATGCCGCTGCTGGCGAACATCCTGAAAACTCCAGAACTGACTTGAACTTTCCCTTCAGGTCATAATCTGCTTCTAGGTCAAGCAGCCCTAACTAATATTCTGGAGCCGTAAAACTGATTTAATATCCCTAGATTCGAATCAAATTTTACAAAAATGTAGCAAAAATCTAAACAAAGAGAATTAACATCGACATAGGACCGCAACCTGTGCTGGCGTCCGGACCGCATAATATACTCTGACGGGCGGCATGTGGCCCGCGGGCCATAGTTTGCACACCCCTTGCTAGAAGAAGAGAACAGCGAAGGAACTCTTCAAAAAAGAGACATTTCTAAAGACAACAGAACCATCTGACAGAATTTCCATTGGAATGTCAACAACATGATAAACTTTGACATCAAAAGAATTAAAGTTCTAAAAAAATAAATAAACAGTAAATTGATTTTTATGTGTTCAGTTTTTTTTGTTGTCAAGTGAAGGAAATTTTAAACAACTTTCAACCTATTTTAGACACTTTTGGTAAAGCTGGGACTCGTTAATTAACTTTTTTTCCGAACGATTACACAATATTAATGTATTTCAAAAATAAACTGATATACACTGCACTTAATACATAATACAGGGGCGGATTTGGGGGGGGGGCATGCGCCATATTAAAGTCAGGTACCCATTTAAAGCTGGGTGGACTTGTGGGACTATCGTGTCTTATAGTGCTGACAGAATATGTGTTTAGGCTATGCATGACCGAACTTAGTATGAATCGTCAGTAATAGAATATCATGTGTCAACTGGTAAAACGATATTGTGAAATACTTACATTAGATATGTGACTGGATTTGTGGGGATTTGTAGTGTACCTTGACCCCATTTATCCACTAGAATGGACAGATACTAAGCCATGTTGGTGTTTGTGGCCGATTTTTGAAAAGTTGCCAAATATTAACTGAAATGGGAAAAATCCTGTAGATGAAAGTTTTATTTCCCCATAGGTGAACAATACTAAATGTGAACATTTATCCCGAATCAGCACCGCCCCTTAAATTGTAACATTTTTGTTATTATTTGTTTTATTGGATGTTTCCAATGCTTCATTAGTTTGTTGGTGGTAATGACTTGAAGATGTCTGTGTAATATTTAAATTACGGTACAGGCATTAGTGATAGAACTTAAAAAAAAAACATTATCAATAATTTTAGTTTCAGGGAATTCAAAAGTTCTAAATATAGGTACTACGGCGTCGCGCATATTTTATGATGTTACATTCTGTCCAGAATCCGACTACTGCTAATTCATAGCTGTGTTTTCTATTCTATGTTACATGTATTGGTTTCGGTATGAATGGTCGCTTGACTGTTTGTTCCCTTTTACAGATTGTGTCCTAGTTATTACATTAAGTTCCATGCGGCAAAAACAATGATTTGGAATGACGAAATTAAAAAAAAAAGTATCGTTCCCAGAGCCCTGGCGGGCCATCCGGACAGATGAAGTGTAGAATTCACCTGTTTCTATAACCTCGGGCATATAAAGGGATTGTGTTGTTAGTACAACGTCCAGCCGCCTTTACTTTCCCATCTTTATTCGGGTACCCATTTAAAGCTGGTTGGACTAGTGGGACGACTTTGAAACAAATTTTACCTGAAAAAAAAAAATTCACATGGTTATCACGGACGATCGAATCCACGACTATCAGGTTAACAGGCAAGTATCTACAACACTCGACCATCCGTACCACGATATTGGCAAATAAATATGTTATTGTATACTGTCACTTTTATATCTATGTTTTATTGTTTAGTTTGTTCTTTGCACTTTGTTTAATTATATTTTTCTCTTTACTACTATATCAGCTACTAGTTGCAAGTACCCGGCTTTGCCCGGGTTTAAAAAAGGTTTTCAGTTTACCTTTTGTTTTCTCCCTCCCCCTCTCTCCATCCCTCCCTCCCCCTCCCCCTCCCTCTCCCTCTTTACCCCTCTCTCTCTCTCCCTTTCCCTCCCTCCCTCTCTCCCTCTCTCTCCCATCTCTCTCCCTCCCTCCCTCTCTCCCCTCTCCCCCTTACTCCTTCCCTCTCTCTCCCTCCCTGCCCCCTCTCTTTCTTTATCTCTTCCTCACATTTCTCCCATCCTCTCTCTCCCTCTCTCCTTCCCTTCCTCTCTCTCCCTCCCTAACCCCTCTCTCCCTCCCTCCTTTCCCCCTCCCTCCCCTCTCTACCTCTCTCTCCCTCCCCCTCTCTCCCCCTTCCTCCCTCCCTCATTCCCTCTCTCTCCCTGCCCCCTCACTCTTTATCTCTCCCTCCCTCTCTCCCACCCTCTCTCCCTCCCTCCCCTCTATCTCCCTCCCTACCCCCTCTCTCCCTTCGTTCTTTTCTCTTTCCTTCCCTCCCATTCTCTCTCCCTTCCTCTCCCATCTCCCTCTCTCCCCTCCATCTCTCCCCTCCTGTCCATCCCCCCTCCCTCCCTCTCTCCCCCTCCCTCCCTCCTACCCTCCTTTCCTCTCTCTCCCCACCTGCCCCCCTCTGTCTCTTTATCTCTCTCTCCCTCCCTCTCTCTCTCTGGGAACAGACAGACAGACAGTCAGACAGACAGACAACAAATGCTTCTTATAAGTATAGAGATGTGCGATTTTATTTTCCTCATTTTCAAAGTAACTATGAATATACTCTAATGGCATCCTTTGAGATTTCTTGTGGTTTTCTAGTCTATTTTTATTTCACTTAATACTCATATCATGCTCAGAGAAGTGGATCGTATTTTATTTCACATCATTATATTGATAAACTGTTGTGAGAGAAGTCACTGTAAGAGTAAGATGAAATCTCTTAGATCCTATAATTAATGGGACTGGTTTTATGGAGCACTTCCTATTTCCCCCATACGATGGACATTGTGAGTCACCATGGGAGATATGGAGTAAACTCTTCTCCATGATCTGAACAAATGCAATTAACCTGAAAAAATTGCCCTTGACCTGCCCTTGACCTGAAAAATTGCCCATAACATGAACAATTGCCCTTGACCTGAAAAATTGCCCATAACATGAAAAATCGCCTTGGTGATCACTGGGGATCGAACACGGGAACTTCAGATCGACAGCCAAGTGCTCTACCGCACGACCATCCATTCCTTTATAATTTCAAAATATTAACTTTACTAAGTAATTAATACACTTTAATAATGATATATACAATGAAATAGTCCTCAGGATTTATTACAATAAACCCAATCTCACTACAACATCTGTGAAGCAACAATTTATACACAATACACGTCTTCTTTGATTCTCTTTGTTACTCCTGTCATGACTACTCCGAAAGAAGACACCGTGAGAACACACCTTGATATCACACCGTAAGTCAAAATGCTGTGAAAGCAATCACCTTAAAACCTTAGGCCTGTATGTGGCCTACATCAGTTTTGATTAACTTTCTTCATACAGTCTCTGTGACTAATACATCATCTGGACCTCGATGAATAATTTACCAATGAGTCTTTTCATGTATTTTTTTTTGGTAAATAATTGATTACAGCTCATTTTGGTATGAAAAGATTCAGCCAAAGAAAGTCAATAGGTAGGGCTGTCGCCAGCATATCTTGGGCCACTGACTATTTCTACACATTGGGACCCTTCTCAACACACACAGCCACCAACAGCTAGCTCATTTATAGCAGTGACTCGTGTGTGCGGGTTGAGCCCACTTGGCTAGAGACAGGAGCGTAACAAGTTTTAGTGGGCCCCAGAGTGGACTGTGAAAATACCGCCTGTCATATGTGGTTAATGTATGAGATAGGAGTGTCAAGGTCAAGATGGTTGGACGGGGGTCAAATGCTGGTTGAGATGTTCGTAAGTGGGAGTATACAACACAGGGGGAAAAGTGTGGCTGGCTAGTTGTGCGGTGGGCACGGATAAAAAAAAGGGAAGAGAAATGGAGAGAGGTCAGAGAGTGTTACAATGTAACATGGAGATTAAGAGAGGTTAGGTAGTCTGAGGACAGCGAATGATAACGGAGTGATTGTTGGAAGTGTTGTACAATGTTTGTGAATAGGAGCCAATGTGATTAAGCAGTTATATGGAGATCTGTGTATGTATTTTATTTCATTGATCATGTATGTTGTGGATTTATATGTTATTTGTAGATCTGTAAATTCAATTTCTATATTAATAACTGAACCACGGCTAACGAAGTTTCTTGTGATTTATGAGTGCACGTGAAAGTGTGTATTCATTGTACTGGTCCTGTTTTCTACACAACAAGTTTGATTAAAAGTGACCCCATGAAATAAACGATACATTGACACTGCCCCATTCTCTTGCCAAAACACTTTAATAATGGACATACCGGCCGTGATTGGCGCCAAAAGAAAGTGCCCACCGTATCGATCTGCACCCTCCGCTCCCCCCCCACACTTAGTTACGCCACTGTCTGAAATATATTCAACTGATGGAACACGTTTCTATATTTGATAAAGTATTGCATGAAAGAATGAAGTTTTCAATTTACATTATACACCAGGGGCGGCCCCCGCGATTGAGAATGACGAGATCCCCCACCAATTGTAAACAATTAAACAAACTGGCTCATCGCGAGCCACATGTGGCTCTAAGGGTCAAAACAGATTTCAATGACTACAAGCAGGGGGAAAGGGGGGTATTATAACAGACAAACATTCGGTGACCTCCCCTACCCCCCCCCCCACCCACACAGTACAATTATGTCGATTTTTTAAAGCCCCCCCTCTCTCCTAGAAGTATTTCATACTCCCCCTCCCCCCTGCTTGTAGTCATTCAAATCTGTTTTGACCCTTAGAGCCACATGTGGCTCTAAATGTATATTTTTCTTATGAAGACTCCACCCGTCTGTCGCGCTCTAGTTTATCTATCAAATCTAAGATCTCGGATAGACAAGTTTGCCCACCTGTGAGATACAACAACGTTGATAGTCAATCTTTTTATATCCGAACTATTAATGATGATGATGATGCCTGCCACAAGAGGTGGTCCTTCGGCGAGTGTAATATTCGGGGCCGAAAATTATAGGTGTAGGCTCTATCTGGCATCCTCGCAGGGCCTCAGACGTGAACTTTTGAATATCGCACTGGTCGCCAGGTGTTTTTTTGTTAAATGGTTCGTTAAGTTAGGTGACCCATTTAAAGCTGGGTGCACTTCATGTTGTGCTCTTTTATTTGGCAAAATACGAATGAAAATATAACAAATTTATTCAATTGTGTGTATATATATATACATATATATATATATATATATATATATATATATATATATATATATATATATATATAAAATATGATAAAATAATAACAACACAATATTCAAACATTAAGAACGGTTTCATAATTAAAATTAAAACATCAATAAACATTTGAACCATTTTATTCTGATTGGCATTGATTTATCAGGATGTGACACAACGAAGATCAAATTGACATCAAACAAATTGTTGTATTTGTTACTAATTCTCACAGAGTGCCAAAGGTCACATATCCTAAAGCACATTTTGTTTGCATAATCAACACTGACCTGGTCAAGACTAGCCACTGGGCTGTATGTATATTGTTTATCATAAAACAATCTATGTGTTAGATATTGTTACAACTCTTTAAAAATTCTTGTTTATGGAATTAAAACAACACACAGGCTGGCGTGGGTTCCAAGAGTATTTACTAATATCTATCAACTTAAATAAACAACAACAACTGCAACATGGCCAATTTCTTCCGGCCTCCACGTCACTCTCTCTACCACCGCGTCATAGCGTTCAATATCTCGATGCACGGGGCGCACCGGGGGGAAGTCGTAACAATATAATACAGTTTAATACATCCATTAATGTTATATTAGTTCAATTTGTTAGATATTATTGTGTTTTATACATCCATCAATAATACAATAGTTCCTCGGCTAAATGCAACAGTTTCTCAACACAGATATGAATCCCAGGCAACCGTGAGGGCGCAAATTTTTCGAATCTCTGGCCACATCGGGCTCTTAAATTTGTCAGAAAGGCCGGAACAAGAAAGTATCAATTGACACATTGAATATAAGCGTCATAGATGTGATCGAGTGGAGAGGAGCAGAGATTGGGCCGTATTTGACTCGCTAGCAGTAATTTGCCCATGTCTGAGTTGACCAATGGTGGCCCCTGTATACATATAAAATATGCTGAAAGAGTTTCATGATTCACCAAGTTAAGTAGGCACGGGTTAATTAAAAATAAAACAAACAAAACAAAACAATAACATTAAAAGTTGCAATGAAATCGGATAATAGAAGAGTTTAATGTTTACTTCAGTGCAGTATGTGATAACATTTGTTCTAAATGTGATTACTGTGATGCTGAATTGCAATATTTATTTTGAGATGTTGATCTTTATTGTCTATTCATTGTCCACTGATGTTGCGGTCCTGTTTGCAATATTTTCTATTTCAATCAACAGTTTAACATGCAAGGTAATGGACACATCACAGAGAGCACAGATAAACAGCAAGGACATAAATTGCATCCTGCAGTACATTAATCAATTGCTGAATAAATCATTTATCGTGACCATTGGTTTTACTTTATCGTGTATCGTGCAATTGTTGAAATGTCTCTGAAAATATGATTGCTTTTTAGGATTAAAAATAAACTGAAAAAAAAAACCGTTTATAAAATATATTAAACTCCATTTGAAAATTTAAATGCATGACGTTGAAAGACGTGTAATTAGTTGGCCCACTTTTAGAAAGGAACCTTTACAATATCGTAAAGATAAATTTATGAAATGTTTCAATTAATTAAAATACGCATAAACTGAATAATACCTTCACTTATTTTTACAATTACGTACGTGTTTAAAACTGTACAGTCCACCACTCGTCAATTCCTCGCCCTCTGAATCTTTTGTTATTATTGAAATGCCGACTTCCTCTTCACCTTCTATTATCATGAAAGCACAACATAAATATGTCCCTTGAACTGGTGCAGTAAATATGCCAGTGTTCACATCATAACAATCTCCATTGATGTAAACAACATCTGAAAAACACTTCAATATTTCATCTTCGTGCAGGTCTAATTCATCAATAATACTGCAGGTGTTGACAGCAACGCAATTATTTTGACTCTCTGTGAGGGAAAAAGAATATTTTTTTGTGTATATCACAGTTTATTATTATAATGAATATTAAAATTTAAAATGAATATTGAAATGAGTGAATTTCTACTGGTTATTTTATTAATCGAAGATTAAGTGCCCATTGGCTGATTGTATTATAGCTACTCGTATAGTGTTTACGAAAAATTTAGGAAATTAATGTACAGCTCCTAAGAGGAAATGCAGTATAATTATAATTAATCAGACAAATTAGAAATTAAGTTTAACTGGTACAGCTCCTAAGAGGAAATGCAATATAATTATAATTAATCAGACAAATTAGAAATTAAGCTTAACTGGTACAGCTCATACGAGGAAATGCAATATAATTATAATTAATCAGACAAATTGAAAATTTAGCTTACCTGGTACAGCTCCTAAGCGGAAATGCAATATAATTATAATTAATAAGACAAATTGAAAATTTAGCTTACCTGGTACAGCTCCTAAGCGGAAATGCAATATAATTATAATTAATCAGACAAATTGAAAATTTAGCTTACCTGGTACAGCTCCTAGGAGGAAATGCAATATAATTATAATTAATCAGACAAATTAGAAATTAAGTTTACCTGGTTTAGTAATCAGTTGCAACAAATCCTCCACTTGACTTACAATATTATTGAGCTGGAATTTAAACCAAGGTATGAAATACATAAAAGTATCACTAATTTTGATTCACTAACATATAAAAATAATAATTATAAGACGACTAGATTTATTCTTTTTTTTTTTCAAAGACAGAATAAAAAAAAGAGATAAAAATATGATTTTAGTTTTCTTTTGCTTTAAGCGATGGTTCCCCCCCTCCCGATTAACAATAACTACAACAAATCAACGCAGCTAAAAGTTCAATCACAAAACTTATAACACAGATCTTAAGTGAACCATTTACCTTTATGTCCATTTCTCTAACATTCGTTCTCAATTCTTCAGTCCTGCCATGATTTTCATTTCTATCTGTGTCCGCGGATGTTTCTAAATTGCAAAGTGTCGAGAATATCTCTGGAACTTTTGAATGTAACGAATCATTACTCAATGAAAGACTAGCGAGGCTATTTTCAATATCACTGACTTTCAACACTAAAGATTCACTAGTTGATTTTAGATCAATAATATTATGTTCTGTGGTCTGAGTATGGCATTCTAATCTATCTAATAAAAGTCTATTTTGTTTAACAGCTTCATTGACTTTCTCCTTTAGTTCGGTAATTTGAACTTCTTGTTCTTTCAAGTTGTTTTGCATTACATTCTCTTCTTCATGTGTTTTAATTTTTCTTTTCAAATCTTTAATTTTATTTGAATGTTTGTCCATGTTTTGTCCAATCTTGAAATATTTCTCCTCATTTATTTTCAATGTCCCTTCCAGTTGTGAGATTCTTTTCTCATTGTCTTCAAATTTCTTGATCATGTTTTCATATTTCTCAAGTTCTTTTTAAATAAATAAATAGTTTTTGCATTTATAAATAATACAATTATAAATGTTTAGATTAATGTTAGTTGATTGGGAAACTTTGTATAAATGAATCGATTTGTCTGCTTTCTTTTCAAAACAAATTTGATATTAAAGACATTCCCTCGGTGGACATTTTTTTTGTTTATTTATAATCATTGCTAAAATACTTAATTTTGATTTTACACAGATTTTTTTTAAGCTTTCTATTAATTCTCCCTGTCTAGAAGTTACCATGTTTGCTGTTATATGTTCGTCGTATTCATGCTAAATTAAACAAATAATTCTTGAAATTATTCTATCACTAATCTACATTTGACTAATTGCAAAATAAATAAACAATCTACATTGACGTTTACACTTTTTAAGTAAAAGTTACTTTGTTTTACTTTTTAGTACATTTTATAAAAAGTTTTTTTTTAAAACATGAAATGTATCGACCTATAATTTGTGATATTATTTCATGCATTTAATAATTTATAGACAAATGATCACAACGGAGATGGAGGATAGTTCAGACATGGTAGATACTAATTTATACTGGAACTACTATTTTGAGCTGTTTTGACTGCTATATGTTTAACAATAGTAAATTAAAAAAAAACCTATTAAAATATTAAAAATACTAAGTTACCAATGGGAAACGCAGCAGTTGATAATTTACTTGTGTCATGGTCTGTCACTGTTTGCCTCAGCTCCTTATTGTCATCTTTTTAAAGAATAAGGAATTTCATTTAATTGTGAGAATGTCTACCTACCCATTGAATTACTGTAAGTAAGTAAGTAAAGTTCCCTTAACTCCGAAGGACCTTCGAAGTAGATAAAGTGTAACACAACACACAGCAGCATGTACTTCTCCAACTTAAGCTAGGTACACATTTAAACCTGGGACATGGAAAATTTCCCATGGTTCTTACCCAGGATCAAACCCACAACTCTCAGGTTGACATTCGACCGCTCTACATCTCTCGGCCACCCGTCCCTCATTTAATAACTGTAGTAATAACTAATATTTGTTAATTTATAACACTTCCAATCCGGTAAACACACTTAATACTATATCAATAAAATATATTTCTTTTTGTGAAGTGAAAGTTTAAATCGTCTTTAAAAAAGAAAAACAAGTGACATTTACTGTAAAAATATTTTTTTACCACTTATTTAAAAATTACAGTATTTTTTTTAAATGTAGGATGTAATAATCTTTTTTTATACCAAAACCGACTTGGTCGTTTGGGGGAACGTATGCTTTCATATGTCATTTCTGTGGGCTAATAGATCTGGTGGCTCCCATCTCTGTGGGCTTATAGACCTGGAGGCGCCTATCTCCTCTCCAAGACAGCGACGAACATATTTGGCTTTAGTCGAGTTCACTATCAACTTAGCTACCCAGAAATGAAATTTAGTGGTAACTATGTCTCTGTATTCGGGTGATAACTTCTTTTGTGTGGAATCATTGCCTAGTTGAAGATATTTATTGGGTTACACCCAAAATGTGCAATAATCAGCCAGGCATTCCAGTCATCGCACTTACATGAACATGGTGGGGCAGGTGGCCGAATGATGTAGATCGTCGACTGTCGACCTGAGAGTCTTGGGTTCAAGTTAGTTTGAGTCCCACAAGTCCACTCAGCTTCAAAGGGGTACCTGACTTAAAGTTTGAGAACTAAAAAGGCATCTGGGCGTTGTGCTAACCACACATTTGCCCCGACGCCCTTTGGAGCTAAGCGAATATTCATTCAATTATTTTACTTTAATCACTTACGTCAAATATGAAAATGTTTAAAATTTTATACACATGTCTAGCATAAAATTATATTAAATGTA
The DNA here is from genome assembly GCA_021962125.1 of Bulinus truncatus. Classification (NCBI taxonomy): domain Eukaryota; kingdom Metazoa; phylum Mollusca; class Gastropoda; family Planorbidae; genus Bulinus; species Bulinus truncatus. The sequence goes on from JAGDYQ010000084.1 coordinate 396,081, forward strand.
TGATGAACTACTTCACACAATAATTTTTATGGTTTTTATTAATATATAATATTATATTTACATACTTGCAATATGAAGACATTTCTCAATACAAATGGAAGTTTCAATCATCAAATACTGATCTAATTCAAAGAAAGTTCTCTTGTCTTCTGTCTCGTCAATCCAGGACTTGACATTCTCTAAAATCTTTTCAATTAAACAAAATAAAATGTTGTTGAATGTTGACATAAAATTAATCTAAAAACAACATCTCGACCAATCAATAAACGGGAATAGTTAAAATATTTTATATTACAGCAACGATTCTCAACTTTTTACCAATTGTACCCAAAGGGTGCCAAAGTATTTCCTCGAGTACCCCTTACACGTAAGTTTGCAAATGTACTTATATTCATAATGGCAAGTGTTTAACTTTATAGTGCGATATTTTGGGCAATTATATGTCGCTGTGAACCCCCTGCATTATCTTTCCCGGACCCCCTGTGGCGTACGCGTACCATCGGTTGAGGACCGTGGTATTGCAGTAGCTAGTTTCCTAGAATACTTCAATTTTTTTTTTAAATTGTCATTTTAAAGCGTAAATTCAAGACTGAGACATATTTTGACGCAACGCTTTTCTAAGCAATCCAATGAGTCTTCGTATCACGTGGTATCACTTTCAATGGCTGACAACACGACGACTGAGTTATCTTAAAATGTTGGGAGATTTCGCGTCAATTCTATTCAGATTAAATCGTAACTACCGATTGGATCCATTGCACACCTAGGTGATAAAGATTTATACTGTATTAGCAAATATTGTATTGTCTATATTTTTTGAGTTAGGGACAAAACCCCAGCGGACATAACCCACATGGACAATACCCCCAGCGGACAAAACACTCAAAATATTAAGATCGAATTTAAGTCGATATTATTGATACTTCTATGTGTATAATCTTGACCATGGGCTGAATGAATTGTTTGTCGATATTAGAGATCATGTCTGTCAATACAGTCTATGTACAGTATAGACATTTTCCTGTTATTTTACCTAAATAAAGGATTGGTTTTCGACCGCAGAGGTTCTTTTGCTCTTTGTTTTACCTGGTAAGAACAGCTTCCTGTTGATGTAAAGTTAACGAGAGATTGACTTTAGACCACTGTGGCTCGACGGGCTAATGCAGCTTATTGGGGTACTTTGAAAAAAAATTCACTGAAAAATACGTATTTTTATATGTATTTACATCCAGGTATTATGTGTTACTTTTTATAATACAAATGTGGGCCACATAATAGATTTTAAATAAAAAATAGGGGTTAGGTCCAGTGGGGGTTTAGTCCGCTGGATTTTTTTGACTGTTTCACGATACGTCATTCTTGATGTTCTCCCAACACATTGTTTAAGTGTTTATTTGGAAATGTGGAAAGCTATTGCTAACCAATTTTTCTCGCCGCGGACCGGTTGACGTTTGATAATTTCACCAGAAACCGGCCATGAAGTAGGGCGATGATTACATATATTTTAGATTGTTTTGATTCAAACGACACCCCTGCCTCTCACAGCCGTTCTGCTCCTGATTAACCTCTCGTCAATGGAAAGTCGTGAGAGAAACACACCGCAGTACATGAAAAGGAAATAATTTAACGTCTCTTGGGTGGCTCAATACCATCTGATCCACTGACTGGTCCGCGGCCCGAAGGGTTGGGGACCACTGAGATAATGGGTTTACAGCTTTTCATGTTTGCATAAGATTATTGCTTAACGCTTTGTGTTTTACAACATGTGGTAATTAATGGATCTGTTTTAGCAATTAGTTTTTCCTAACATATCTGAGTGATGGACGAAACTCAAAATATTGTAATTTTAGCACATTTCTATACTATTGCATGCATGAATGAACATGCTTTAAATCCTACTATAATATATCAATCATCTCATTAAAATGTCTTTTATTCTGAATTATTTTATAATGACAGTCATAATATGTTTGAGTTGAACATGTTACACTATGTTAATATACAACCTACGTTATCCATATAGTCTTGCACTTGCCGTACTTCCGTTTTTATTTCTTTCAAAATGTCAACTTTAGAATGTATAACTTTCACTTGATTTGTTGGCCTCATCTGGAAAACATTCAAAGGTTGCCTTTTGAATTCTCAGCATTTATTGTTAATAAAAAGCTTTCGCATAATTAAATACAATGACTTGCTAGACATACTGTAACACTATATTTTTGTATATAATGTTATGTACTTGTTGATGTAATGCTTCTCCAAGGTAACACTGTGTGTTCCTCACTGCTGCTTCAGATAACTATACTGGTTTTATGTAGCTGCCGATATTATAACTGGTTTATAAACTTAATTAGCGTTCAGTCTCGTTGCACTCTCAAACAACACACCAATCAATGAGGCAAAGTTCCACGATTCAATTATATTTATTCAACAATAAGAAAACATATGTAATCTGAACTTGTTGCAGCAGTAATACTGTAACACTATATTTTTGTATATAATGTTATGTACTTGTTGATGTAATGCTTCTCCAAAGGTAACACTGTGTGTTCCTCACTATACTTCAGATAACTATACTGGTTTTATGTAGCTGCCGATATTATAACTGGTTTATAAACTTAATTAGCGTTCAGTCTCGTTGCACTCTCAAACAACACCCAATCAATGAGGCAAAGTTCCACGATTCAATTATATTTATTTAGCAATAAAGAAAACATATGTAATCTGAACTTGTTGCAGCCCAGTATTCACAAAAATGCTTTGTACACAATATAACACGTAGTATTCTGTATCCCCGAAAGGATTATACAGACATACTTTGACACTTAGTATCCTGGGTCCCCCAAAAGGATTATTCAGAGATACTTCAATAAAATAGACTTTGACTGTGTACTGTAAAACTCAATAACTTGATAGCTTGTGCCTCTATTATTTCTCCACTAACTTTTCCTCTAACTATCTCTACAACTGGTGTCCTGATGTCTCTATCGTCAGTCTGTCGAATTGTCGGTCTGTCGATGTCTCTCGTAGGTCTCTCGTTGGTCTCACGAAATTTCCGTTACCTCTGTTATTTATGTGTTGGTGAATTATCACGTGCCCCAAACGCCCAGAACTTTTGATTGGTTCCATAACACCCTTTCTAACTCATCTACATATTAATGACTCTTATTCCAGCCTCGGGATTGGTGCGGCTAAAAACTCACTCTGGGCTAGTATTCCTTTGTCTGCCTAATTACATCTATCGTCACCTACCTCTGGGGGTCATAGACCTGTGATGACAACCAATTTTACCCTAAACAAAGATCAACCGCTGGAATTCTAGTTATCAAAACATATGACTGTATCATGGACCCATGAGTTTGACAGTGGTTCTAAAATTGTATAGACCTATCTAAAGCTATTGTTACACATACAATTACAATTAATAAGACATTCAATATTTTAACTTAACCACAAACCAAAGGCTGAAAAAATTAGTATGGGTCCACGATGAATACGGATATCTGGAGTCACTGGGTCTAGATATTATATAAACCACACATACACCTTGAGTCACTGGTTTTAGATTAATCTGAACCACACTTACAAATTGAGTCACTGGTTTTAGATTAATCTGGACCACACTTACAACTTGAGTCACTGGTTTTAGATTAATCTTAATCACACTTATACATTGAGTCACTGATCCACACTTACACATGGAGTCACTGGTTTTAGATATTATCTGAACCATATATATATACCTGGAGTCACTGGGTCTATTCAGCCACCATCTAGATGTGTCTATAGCCTCACTTCTATCTAGTTACCCATAATGTAATTAGTTCTTTTAAGATGAAAAAAAAAATAACAACAATGAAATTAATTTACCTTCTCAAATTTGAAGGATGAAATCAATATAGTAAGTAAAAAGTGTATCTTTATTCAACCATTAAGTTGTAGAAAATCCGATCGAAATTTCCCGTGTTTCTAAGATTAGACACACATTTTCCCGTTCATCACTGCAATGGTCCTATTATCAAATTTTTCAAGATAAAAGATTGAATTGAAACAATATAGTACTTTAGTCAGTGACCTTTAGTTTTAGGTCAGTTAAATTTTGCAATAACCTACATTCATCATTCGCACTTGTCTGTCATTTACACTTGTATGTCATTAGCACTTGTCTGTCATTCGCACGTGTCTGTCATTAGCACTTGTCTGTCATTCGCACTTGTCTGTCATTCGCACTTGTCTGTCTTTTGACCCATTGCGCTGTCACCTTTACGCACAGTAGTATAGTTTAGTAGTCCTTTATATTTTTCATGTTACGCACACAAAAAATTTAATTTTCTTCCAAATGTTACGCACAGCCACAACATCTTTCACCGCACACAGTCTTCGGGGACATTTGAGGAAACGTACCTAATCACTGGCGTAAACTGTTTGGTCCAAAAAGTGGGGTGCTCTTGGAGTTATTCATTGTACGTGGGTCCCCCCCCCCCCCCATAAACCTTTATCGACATGTCCCTTCATCCAGCCAGGTAAGTACCTACTCAAAATGGTGTCAGCGGCACGAATTCACCCCATCCCCCTTTCTTTCCCAAACATTTGGTTTGGTATTAACACGAGTGAGCAGTTTCCCCAATCCTCCCCCTCCAGTGGCACCCATAGCTAGTGCCTTACCTTTCTTACACTAGTTACGCCTTTGCACCCAATCAAAATTAAAAGGAGGAATACTTGATGATCCCATGTAACATTTACATATTCCGAAAGCAGTAGGATTAGATTTTACAAAGTTAAAAAAACATCTACTCAGAATGTAGTGAAAAAACAAACACCACCACCACCAACAACACCACCACCTACAACACCACCACCAACACCACTAGCAACAACTAAAAAACATTGAATTAGTCTTCCAAAAACGATGTAAAACATTCTGTAGATGCAATAACATTGAAAGACATAGACAATGTAAAATGCATAAATTTCCATGACATTCTTAAACATTTATAGAGAACACATTTGCTTTATTTATAATTGTTTTTTAATATATTTCTGTCAACTTACTGCTGATACTTTCGAAAGTAACCAACGCAGCTGTAATTAAGTCCAGAGACTAAAGCTCCACTGTGGACATGCACATTATTTGACCCAATACAATATACTGAGGCTCCACTACTTCCTGGACATGTTTCTTCAAATCTCAAATTAGCGCTTGTGTCCTTTGTTAGTTTTTGTTGCAACATTTTTTCATTTTCTTCCTCCTGTGATTGGAGTTTGTGTTCTAAAGCTTTAATTTTATTTGACTTTTGATCCATGCACTTTAGAATAGTTAAATATTTCTCTTCATTTGTTTGAAATGTTGCTTCCACTGATGATAGTTGTTTTTCAAAATCGTTTAATTTTTCTGTTATATCTTGATAATTCTCAGATTCTGTTGAAATATAAAAAATTTTTTATAAATATGTAAATATAAATATACATGATTTGATCACTATTAATTCCTAAAATTTAGCACAAATATTAAATAGAATTTTTTTATAATTTTTTTTCTTACCTACACCCCCCCCCTAAAAAGTTATATTTTTGTCAAAAAAGTTAATTTTTCGGGGGGGGGGGGGTAAGGTAAGAAAAAATATTATAAAAAAAATTCTATTTAATATTTGCAAAAAAAAAAAAATTGGACGTTTGTTTGAAACACACTCATTAACATTTGTGCAAAGTTATTTTATGATATCTACAATAGATTTTCTTTGAACATATGTCTTAAAATTACACTTTTTTACCAAAAAAAATCACAAAATACATTTTTAAATACATTTTTTTTATATTTTTTTTTATTTCTTTGTTCATTAATTGGTCTGTTGAATGCATGTGCCAAAAATGGCTAGTGTAGCTTAAAAAATAAAAAAGATAGAAAAAACAACTAGCAGAAACCTTAAATGGCCCATGGACCACCTTAATATTGTTGTTATATACTTCATATGTTTGTGTATAGTTTAAACAAATTAGAATATTAGCCTAATGACGAATATTTTTATGATATTTGAAACATAACGTTCCATTGTGACCATGAAACGATTAATGTTGAGAAGGGGGGGTATTAGCGTCTGGGTCATTAGATGGAAAGGGAGTTGTCAGTCTGTGTGTCTTAGTTAGGGGTGGGGGCGATCTATCACCATCATGTTCTTTAAAAATTGACAATAGAAAAAAAACCAAAGATCGATTAGTTTCTGTTGTCTGCAATAATTTGAAACCGTAAAGTAATTTTTATTCTTCCAACTGGATTGGACGATACAGATTGTTTCATGGATTTTTTTGTTGGGCTCAGCGTTTTTTCGGTAGCTGAAATATTCAGACATTGGGTTGTTGTGACCTATAGCTCGGAGCAGCAAATCTCGAGACATACTTATAAAAATAGACTGGACAGATTCATTTCACATTCCAAAGGATGTAGGACGAATTCATTATTAATTCCAAGAGTTCAGAGGTTATGGTATCATCACCAGTACGCGCACAACTTCCATGTTCGGTTTTTTAATTTACTAAAAATCTTTTTCTAATCTTAATTCAAATTTTCTTACGAGAACCATTTAGAATTGATCCATCAGCGACAGGTCTCACATAACTGATTTCGGAAAATAATACGTTGAAGAAGATTGAATCAATTTCCAGACGAAACGTATGATACATGTATACATACAGATACATGTATACTAAATACATGCATCATTCGCGTATATTTATATTATACATGCTTCTATACATGCATCATTCGCGTATTATATATCATACATTTATCAATCCATGCATCATTCCTGCATCTATATATCATACATGCAGTGGGGCAACCAGCAAAAAATGCTGGGGGGGGGGGGGCTCACATATAGAAAAAAGACAGTTTGACAGTCTTTTTTTGTAACTTTATAACGTAAATTATGTATTGATGATTTGGCCTAGGGGGGGAGGGCTCAAGCCCCCCCTGGTAGCGCCACTGCATACATGTATCCATCCATGCATCATTTGTGTATCTATATATCATACATGCATTTACCGGATATGTTTTGTAGCCTACAGATTGTTACAGTGCGGACACACTTTATGAATAGTTTATTAAATTTAACAGAATCTCATGAACACGAGACAACGTAGAGAGTATTCACATGAGCTAATTTAAATAAACAAAATACATTTATACGTTAAAACATAAAAGTTTTGATCGTGTGTCGTAGCAAAAAGAAAAACTTGCCGTACTTGGCCAGCGTACCATAGATTTTCCACGACTGAGCTGCAATGGCCAAATAGGCCACCTTTATACCACAGTCTAAACGGCTAACTGCGACTAAGTCGAATATAAGGGAAATAATTCATGTAAGATAAAACTGGTCAAGTGAACACTAATTTCTCGGACGGAGGGAAGTTTTATAGCACAGGCCATGGGATAAAGTTACGAAGACCACAGGGGTGTTTGGTAACACAATGAACGAACAATTTAAAAAAAAAATATGTGTACTAGAACTACTCGTACTTATAATTTAAAACCCGTGCATGCACCCTGGGTACTAGTACTCGTACTTGTAGTGTTAGTACTTGTTACATCACTTCAAGTAATACACTGATTACGCTAGTAACACAGCTGTTACGCTAGTATAATTCCACACCTCCAGCCTACCTTCGCTATGAACACAAATTATTTGAATGCATCTGTGAATTATCGATTAGACTAATTCGAAGAAAATTTGTTATTTCGACTGACACCATTCCCAGGTCACAGGGATATCTCTCCCTTCCCCCCCCCCCTATAACAATTTTATGTGTATGTAAAATATTTTTTGAAAGCTCCCCCCCCCCACCCCTACTTCAACAAACAATTTTTGTTAAAGATACGAAGTTGGTAGCCAACAATGGTAGTTAATTTGTTTAGCAGGCTTAACTACGCGGGCCTTTGGCTCTATAAAATGTGCCACAGTTTCAAAGCATCCATACCACGAACCAGCCACTGCTATTGAAAGTATCTGCAAATTGAGAAAGTCACCTGCCAACTTCAAAACTACGACAAGAGTTGTAAGCAACATCTCAATACACTACACTCAGCTAACATGTCTTGGTTCGCCATTTGTTTTATCATGCTGTTGGTGTGCCAGTTAGGTAAGAAAATATAATCATTATAACTTTAGTGCAGTACGTGTTTTAAAATACAAATTTGGCTACAATTGTGTAGAAATATCTAACACAGTTAACCATAAATCTCCAGACGCTTGAATCTGTTTAGAACCATGAGCTTATTGTATTTTCAATGAAAGTATTTATCAGAGATGGTACTACTCAAATACATTTTTGTGGTACTTGAACTCATACATACACCTGGGGTATTGTTTTACTCATTGTCATCCCTGAACTCTTACATACATATGGGATATTGTTTTACTCATTGCCTTACTCGGTATCTAGTTCTGGTTGGTTGTAATTCTTTAGATAAGAAGGGATGGTAGCTTTTTTGTCCCACGTTAACGTTAAATATTCAAAATGTGGAAATTTAAAAAAAAATCAAGTTATAGGTTTGAAAAAAGTACATAGAAGTGTTTTTTTGGTGAAAATAAACGATTATATTTTGTAAGATTTAGAAATCATTGTAGTGGATTTATTTTGGTGCTATTGAAACATACACAACACAAGGGATACAACATATTAATTGTTATCTTTTTCTCACACGGTGACCTATATAATTTAAACTTGATTTATTATTTTTATTTTTTTTTTTTTTTGAAAATCAGAAACTATTGTAGAAGGAAAGTTAACTGGTAAGAGATCTGACTCTGAAACTGAACATAACTTTAATGAAAACTCACGAAATAAACGTTCAGATGGAAGCGATCTTAACAATCGTCTAGAACAGGAGTCGGGAAACTTCTACGGAGGGCCACATTGAAAACTTTATTGCTACGGCGGGCCCATATATATTTTGTCTACTTCAATTACAATTTACACTGTATGAAAATATGAATTAAAGATAATAACCATGTATATGTCTTTTTATTTCACTTTCACACTCTTTTACACATGAACATTACATTTTAAAATTCGAGCTAAATCAGTCGCTAATTTGGTAATAAGACTTTTCTATTCATAATTATTTCAACAAAAGTTTATTGTTACCTGTCACAAAAATTATGAAAATGAAGGAACTTACTTTACATACAACTGACCACAGAGTACAATTATAATTAATGAGAAGTATGTAACTGTTCACAATTGTGGGATTATTGGTTGTGATTAGCAGGACTGAATTTAAATTGCAGTCAGTCAACATCGATCTGTACTTAGACTTGTTTATTTACATACAATAAAACTCTTGCTCACAAATGTATGTGAACCTTAATAGTGACAAAAGCTTTTAGGTGTGGAAATGCTGCTGCTGGCGAACATCCTGAAAACTCCAGAATTGACTTGAACTTTCCCTTCAGGTCATAATCTGCTTATAGGTCAAGCAGCCCTAACTAATATTCTGGAGTCGTAAAACTGATTTAATATCCCTAGATTCGAATCGAATTTTACAAAAATGTAGCGAAAACCAAAACAAAGAGAATTAACATCGACATAGGACCGCAACCAGTGCTAGCGTCCGGGCCGCATAATATACTCTGACGGGCGGCATGCGGCCCGCGTGCCATAGTTTGCCCACCCCTTGTTAGAAGAAGAGAACAGCAAAGGAACTCTTCAAAAAAAAAGAGACATTTCTAAAGACAACAGAACCATCTGACAGAAGTTCCATTGGAATGTCAACAACATGATGAACTTTGACATCAAAAGAATTAAAGTTTTAAATAAATAAATAAAACAGTAAATTGATTTTTATGTGTTCAGTTTTTTTTTGTTGTCAAGTGACGAAAAACCTAAACGACTTTCAACCTATTTCAGACATTTTTGGTAAAGCTGGGAAAATCGGTATCATTTGAGGATCATAGGGTTTATAGAACAAACAGTTTCAATTGAGGATCATTGGGTTTATAGAACAAACAGTTTCATTTGAGAAAATGTTAGGGGACGACCTTATTGTTGGTTATTCTGTTATATTTTCGTTTGGTCCATTGGTTTTGCCTTTTCCTTATGTTCAAACAATGTAGTGTGGCGATGAGTTGATTTGACTTAAACGCTTGGCACAGCCGATGTCGGTGGAATGTCATGATTGATGAACGCGCGCTTGGATTGTTTATAGAACAAACAATTTCATTTGAGGAAATGTTAGGGGACGACCTTATAAAAAACAAATGTTTACATTAATTGTGTTTAAATAAGCTTGCCTTACATTGTCTTGTAATTAACGTTTAACATAGTTTGTGTTCAGAATTTATCTACTTATTCTACTAGAAACAGTTCCAATTATTAAATTCAATTCGAGAAGACAGCTAAGTACCTCAAACGTCATTAAATTCTGGCAACGAGTCAGTTGCTGTGTAAATAATTAAATTGACAGGTGAAATGTTTCAAAATGATTATAACGTTACGTCTGTAGAATGGCAATAAAAATCTTTTTAAAGAGAAACATTTTTATTAAACAATGAAATCGATTGTTAATATACAATGTTTATCAATATGCACTATGCTGCTATTGAATACATAGTAACAAAAATACTAGAGCTGCTGTTCGATTAAAAAAAAATAATCGAAATTAACGCCTAATTAAAATTTCTATCGCAAATTAAAGCATATTTAATCGAAAAAATACTGTAAACTGAAATAGCTTGAGAAATGTTTTGCCGCTCTTGGTGGTACAAGTCATCAATTATGTTGTTGATCACAGATCTAGAAGTTAAAAGTGTATGCCTGATTTCCAATTGCAACCCGAATCACATCCTGTAGTCCTTCGTCGGTTACATTGTGTATTGGTCGATTATTCCTTGCAACCCATTGGGCGATAGTGTTGGATATTCTATTTTCGTTTGGTCCATTGGTTTTGCCTTTTCCTTATGTTCAAACAATGTAGTTTGGCAATGAGTTGATTTGACTTAAGCTCTTGATACAGCCGATCTCGATGGAATGTCATGATTGATGAACGCGTGCTTGGATTATAAATGAGATGTCAAAGATGAATTGCTGCGATGGTATCTAAATTCTTTTTTGCAATATTTGCTAACAACAATACTACTAGTTTTGACCATGGTTTTGACAGTGAAATTCCCGTTCAAAATTGTTTTTTTCTGTTTTCGATTCCATAATAAGAAATGAGAAAAGATATCAACTTTGCCGAATTACACTGTGACAAAATGTGACAGGGGAGGGAAAGGAAATCCCGATAATAATTACATATGAATCTGAAATAACGTGTTGTTATTTGTAAGCACTTACTTGGCCTAAGCATTAGAGTAATAAACCTTTTTGTGTGTGCGCGTGTGCGTGTGTATGTGATGTCTTTGACACGCCAGACCTTGAAATGTTCGACTCATTTTTGACGCGAGCAAGTAAGTGTGTCGTCAAACGTGTACATAATTAGATGATCGAATATAAATACAATTATTTAAACGATCATTTTCATCTTTCTTTACGGCTGTGCTGTGAAAACTGAATACAAATTCTTGGTGTGTCGTGAATCGCAAAGTTTTAGAACCACTGTATAAAAATATTTAATTTATCCAAGTGTCACAATAATTATGAAAATTACAGCCACTGTCTGTTGTACAGATGTCTGCTTCAACCTCGCCAAGACAACTGATTGCAAGTGTCAAGTACATAAAACTATTAGTGTAGCTGTTGCAGACATGACCAGCAAGATGTATTATCAAATGCGATACAAATTATGCGAAATACAATGATGATACCCAATTTCTAGCATCTCGTTTTTTTTAAAATCAAATTAAAACCGTGTTCACTGAACACTTTTTCTTTTACCTCCAACAATACACTACAGTAGATAATGTAAACTAATGACTGAAAAGTTTCTCTTTTTACATCGACCGGTAAGGGAGAAGGGGATTCACTTGTTGAAGGGCTTTATAACAAAAACATCTTCATTTTATTTTACAAGTGGCTCTTTTGTCGACTTACATGGGTGTGTGTGTGTGTGCGAAATGCCACAGGGTGGGCGTAGTAGATCTACGTAGTAGGTGAACGGACCTTAACTTCAAAGTGAAATTCCGTTATTTATCAATCTAGCGCTATTCGGAACTTTAAGCATTTTGGTCAAATTAATGCATTTAGGTCTTTCGTTACAGATTTTAATCGCAATTTATTTTTGACGCGTTAATCGCGCATTAATACAGTTTACTCAGCGGCCCTAATAAATACATGACGACTTTTTGTAATACACTACAGAATTGGGGAATATGAAGACTAGAATTCATTCCTTTTGTGTAAAAAAACATTTATTGAGGGGGTTGTGTCGCAAATAAAACGCCCAGTCGCCTTTACTTCCTTAAATTTCACAAAGACATGGATTTTTGTTACCTTGGTTCTCACCGAAGATCGAACCAGCGACTATTAGGTCCACAGGCGAGTTTTCTACACAGCTCAAGCATCCGTCTCTTATAGTGTCGATGGAGGCACTGCGAAAATGTCCAGGGTCTACCAAAGCGTTATCATGGCACCTCTACTAAAGTTCCGTTTATTGGACTGATCCACAATATCTTTGAAACATGTACAAAATACCATTAATTTTATTAACTAATTATAATAAAGTGGCACGTGTCCTGGTGTTGACATGTATGCAGCTGCAGAGTTCCAATTAGCCCTATGCGAATGACAATATAGTTCAACACAGTCTATCTCAGAACGTCTACGATTAAATCGCTGTAAATGCAGGTGACCAATAGTTCATCTAGACAAAAGACATGTAAAAAAGCGTGGGTCTTTGACCAGACGGTCAAGAGACGGTTTTGCAGTAAAGCGTTCGAATGTCGACCTGAAGGTACCTGGTTCGATCTCCGGTGAGGACCTAGGAAAATTTTTCAGGTATTGACTCAAGTTCTCGATATTTCCCGTGGTGCCTCCATGGTCATTGCACTAGCTATTATGGTGGGGAAGAAAGAAGAGCATCATAAAAACCGTCCCATTCGTGGTTCATAGGATCTAAGAGATTTCATCTCATCCTGACAGGGACTTCACACATGAGACGGTCGGGTGATTACGTAGAGTTGAAATATCGAGTGGATGTAAGAAAATTGAACAATCTGTGAGTAGGAAATTATTGAACTCGAGCTATTTTTAGATTTGATTTTTAAGGGGGAGATAATTTGATGTATTTGATATTTAATACACTGATCCATTGTGTTTGTGTGTATGTACCATGAATGACAATGAATGTATTCATCTGCTCTTGGTCCGCCTGTTATCAAATTGAAGAACATAAAGTGGCTGGCTCACGGGTAAAAAGGTTCGCCCTTCAGTACTGAAAAGAGATTGATGCATATTTTATTTCATACACTTCATTTGAATATCATGTCCAGTCTACTTTCATACGAACTCTTAAAACCAGAAGGAGACTTAATAATTCCTACCGTAGAGGCTGGTCTTGGGCGAATGTAATATGCAGGGCGGAAAATCATAGGTGTAGGCTCCATCTGGCATCTTAGAATATCTTATCGCAAGGCTTCTTGTCTTTGTCACCAATTCTTGTATTTGTTACTAATTCTTACATTTGTTACTAATTCTTGAATTTGTTACTAATTCTTGAATTTGTTACTGATTTTTTTATTTATTACTAATTCTTGAATTTGTTACTAAAACTTGTATTTGTTACTTATTCTTGTCTTGTAAAGATCACACAAGCGTACGTCTCTGTGAGAGAGTTTATCTCCCACTGTGTCAGAGCACACCACTTTCACTCTCACTCATTATCCTTAAATACATAATCGTCTATTCTAAGCGTGTCTATGCGTGTGTCTCCCTCGCGGGAATGATGCAAGGGAAATAGTCCATTTATTAAAAGTTCGTCATAGTTGAACGCGGTTATAACCCTTAATTAATAATGCTGCCACTCGCAGGTAGCAGCCAGATTCAGAAGGCTTTTCAACTAGTGTTTACATAATCAACACTGACCTGGTCAAGACTAACCACTGAGCTGCATGCATCTTGTTTATCATTTATAGTACTTCTATTTGTTAGATATTATTGTGTTTGATACATCCATTAATATTATAGTAGGTATAGGCCTATTAGTTAGATTTTATAGTCACATTGTGTTTGATGCATCCATTAATATTACAATAGTTCCTCGGCTAAATGCAATAGTTTCTTAACACAAATATGAGTCCTTAGGCTATCCCAGGGGTGGGTAATCATTACAACCGTGGGCCACATTGGGCTCTTACATTTGTCAGAAAGGTCGGAACAAGAAAGTATCAATTGGTACATCAAATACAAGCGTCATAGATGTGAACTGGTGGAGAGGAGCAGAGCGTGGGCAGTATTTGACACACGGGCAGTAATTTGCCCATGTATGAGTTGACCAATGGTGGCCCCATGTATACATATAAAATATGCTGAAGGTGTTTCATGATTTACCAAGTTAAGAAGACACTGGTTATAACTCCTTCATTGCCCTCGGTGGTATCTGGGAATTCCCTGTGTCAGCGCACCATGGAAATTGTAATTGAACGCGGTGATGGGCTGCAGTGATGAAGTAGGAAAAGCAGAAAAAGAATGGGAGAGTATCGAAGCCTGCCAGAACAGTGGCCATTATTGTTATCTTTGTTTATGATCATTCAAGGCTCTTGTATGGAACCCACGCTGTACGTCTCAGTTATTAAACTGAGAGTATATAACAATATTGAAAAAAACATTAAAACAACATTAAAAATTGCAATAAAATCGGATATTACAAGAGTTAAATCTTGCCTTCAATGTAATATGTGATTACTAGGGCTGTACCGGATTCTAATTTTTAGATCCTGCAGGATCGGAACCGGAATCGGATTTAATATTTGAATCATGCCGGAATCGGAACAGGAACCGGATTTTACCGAATTAAATAGTATTTTTTCCGAACGAAGTAGTAATTTCTCGCCTAACATAAAAAAGACATAAGAATGAAAAATAGAATAAAAATTTAGTTTTTAAGTTCTAGATAGCAAAAAAACAGTATTAACCATTTAGATCTTGAAGACTGTGACTAAAACCCCTTCCCCAATCTTGAGTTAAGAAAGATAACTGTGTCAAAATAACAGGTTCTTCGTTTTAAAAAGTTCTTTTAATAAAGCTGCACCTAATTTAGCCTGATCTCTTATACAATCAAACAAAGAAATGGATAACATATCTTAGAAAGTATAATAAACATGTTTTTTAATAAATGAATTCCTATGTATATATATATATATATATATATATATATATATATATATATATATATATATATATATATATATATATATATATATATATATATTGTGGCACCACCCGATAGCTTATCTTTCTTTAGTGTTCTATAGTGACGTCACCGAACCGTGTTATTTCATTCATACTTTCATTTAAAGCATTATATGACTATTTCCCATAACAACGCAAATTAAAATGCATTTCAAATCTAAATCAATATCAATTTAATGTTCAATTAAAAATGTATCTTCAAGTTATTTATCTAAATTTGCGAGGAATTTTATCCAAATCGAGACAAAATCCACTAAATTAAAAAATGTGCAGAAAAATAAATTAATGAACTTTTTTAAAAAACTGTAAACACCCAAAAATAGATCGTTGTCTGCTCTTTAAAAAAGTTAAACTTGATAGCTAAATATAGTTTATAGAAAACACGGAATCAAAAGTAGCGGAAGATAAGGTGTCGTATTACTAGACTAGGGTCGGCAACCTTTTGAGACGGAAGAGCCTAAAGTTATAATTTACAATTTTCTCAATTTTTAAAGAGCCACTAAATTTGATGTTTCAATATTACGGTATTTGATCAGGCCGCAATTTGACATCGAAAGAGCCACAACTTGACATCGAAAGAGCCGCATGCGGCTCGCGAGTCGCAGGTTGCCGACCCCTGTACTAGACTAAATACGATTCAAATCTTCCTTTTAAATATATTTGTACTTACATATAGAATTAAAAGCGATCGACGTTATTGTAGTTTTAAAATCAAAGGAAGTTATTGTTTTAATTTAATTGTATAGCTTGCTAAATATTTCAAAATTATGTTATGCTAAAAAAATTTCTTACAAATTTCAAACAACAAAGAAATCCAGCTTAAATCCGGCACATTTTAACCGAACCGGAATCGGAACCGGATTTGTTAAAACTGCCGGAATCCGGCTTAACAGAAACCGGAATCGGATTCCGGTACAGCCCTAG
>JAGDYQ010000084.1:412846-427719 GCA_021962125.1 Bulinus truncatus
GGATGTTTTACGCAGTACACATTTACTTTCTTGCCAAATCAATAGCTCCTTGAGTGAGTTTTCCGTTTCGACTGGAAGAACACAAACATCGAAGCGTCTAGCAAAGAAATCTTTTAATTTAAGCAGTGACATGTTAAAACTTCTCAGGGAAGTCTACTATGTAGAAAAAAATGAAATACTGTATGAATTTGGTTATGAAATATGGCCTCATATTATCTTAATGATGAACACTAATAAGAAGAGGAAAGTGGTTCCATGTAGAGCTTATAGATGGAATTTAAAGGAACTCATTGAGAAAGCCACAAGTTACCTGCATATTAGCCAAAGTAAATCTGAGAAAAGAATCCACCGTAACAAGCTGGTGGTTTTTCAGGCAATTAAAAGAACAATAGAATGTGGCCTATTTTTGTCTGATTGGAACTTTTAATATATATAAATAAACATCCAATGAAAAGTGCTTTGTTGCCTTTGCGTGTGAGTTTGTTTCTCAATTTGTTTACAATGTCTCTCAGTCTATTTCTCAAAAGAGAGATTCGCCTAGAAAGATAGAATGTGTGTCCTTTATATACTTAATAAAATGATCATTATTGTGCTCTCATCTTTCTAACTCTAAATAAAATGTAGGACAACGCCCCCCCCCTCCCAAGCCATTTATTGCAACTTTATATTTTTTTTAAATTACCAGCTTTTAATTGATTTTACTTTCTGTGGTTGGGTTTGTTTGAATATCATGTTAATCTGGCTTTTTTAAAAATGAAAAATGACATGATCAATAGGAAACATAGCACGACCAAAGTTAAATTTCTTTTTTCATCTGTTTAAATTATTATAATTTACTGATTACTAAAAAAAATGTGCATATTAATATTTTGAAAAATTTCTCAAAAATCAAGCTAGAGTTATTTAAAATGTATTTATGAAATATTTTCACGGGTTAAATGCGCAGTGACTTGCCAATTAACTCAGTGATATTTTTTCTCGATATGGTCGGTGCACAATATGTGCATTCTATACAGATGGGGGATTTGTGTGTGTGAGTGCATGCCTTTAAACCCTATATTATCATGATCCTTCAATTTGTCCCGTGTCAATGCAAACTCTACATATAGTATGATGTACATAGCCAACAGTTTTCTGGGATACCGATCTTCAAATATCTCATATGTTCCTACCACGACTGTTCCCTTAAATTATGGCCTAATGTAAAAAAAAAAGTTCCCTTAAGCCACTAAGGGCTCATCGAAGCAGATGAAATTTAAAATTCATCTTTTTCAGCAACCTATGCTTATGAAGTGATTGTGTGGTTGGCAAAACGCTCAGCCGTCTTTACTCTCCCAGGATCTGAAACAATCCCCAGGTTCTCGCTGAGGTTCGAACCCAGTACTCTCCGGTTGACAGCTCGAGCGCTTTACACCACAAAACCACCCTTCCCCATTTGGCCTAATGTACTCAACACAAACATGGTGGATAGTTGACGGGTACCTTCTTGAATTTGAAGCACGGTCTTTTTATGTAAGTCAGCAACTCAACAAATTTGTATTATTTGTTTACAACAAAATTAAGACTCCTTCATAAGGTTATTTTGACCTCGGGCATGGCGGGGTTGGTTTTAAACTTGCGGGAATTCCGTGGGAATGTGTTTGTACTAGGCGGGAATCCCGCGGAAATAAACCTACAATCCTTAATCATTTGTCACTTTCTCAATATGGTCAGTACACAATATGTGCATTCTATTCTGATGGGGGATTTGTGTGTGTGTGTGTGCGTGTGCGTGTGTCTTTCAACTCTCTATCATCCTGAACCTTCTTTTTGTAAACCTATAATCTTTAATAGTTCGTCACTTTAATAGATTAGATAAGTGACCGTTAACACCAGAGGTTAGATAAGGCGACCTTGAGTACCAGACATGGCACACCTATAGACAACATAATCCCAGGTGCTGGTAAGGCTAACGGCATTGACTATTCATATACACGGACCTACTATTGTCTAGGCTAGACACGTACAAATTAGAGCTGAAGAGCCAGGTATGATATGTTGGTCTTTTTGAACAGCGCGTCGTGGGCTGCACCCTATTCTGGTTGTAACAGATAATGCGAGCAATATAAAGGCTACAGTTATTAATTATCAGGAGTAATTCATTCTAAAGTATATTGTGGCTATAAACAGGGTCACATAGATTTATATCATTTGTATTTGTTGATGTTACAAAGGGTTTAAAGATTATTTTTTTATGAGAAGCCAGAACAGTTTGATTTGATTAACGTGTCAATGGGTACATTATGTTGATGAACCCTGATTTTTCTGGTTCATTTGCTCTGAAGTACATGTTTTTGTTCATTTATCTCAATACAAATTGATTTATTATTTTGGTTTTAATTTATAGTTAGTTTATGTAATAAGTACAGGCCTTTTGCATTGAGTTTTTGTCTATTTCAGCTGGTACAGGTCTGTATGGGCGGGGACTGGTGGGGATGGGGCAAATTTGGACGGGAGTGGGTGGGGTCGGTCAATCTATGCAGTGACGGGTGGGGTCGGTCAATCTATGCAGTGACGGGTGGGGTCGGTCAATCTATGCAGTGACGGGTGGGGTCGGTCAATCTATGCAGTGACGGGTGGGGTCGGTCAATCTATGCAGTGACGGGTGGTGGTTGGTCAATCTATGCAGTGACGGGTGGGGGTTGGTAAATCTATGCAGTGACGGGTGGGGGTTGGTAAATCTATGCAGTGACGGGTGGGGTTGGTTGAAGCTCTTTAGTCCAGGTAGCCGAAATAAGTCAAGCGTCCAATAAGTAAATAATGAAATGAAATTATGACTAGTGATACATACAATAATACCAGATGAATATTTCAGACATATTATACGACGTGTGAGGAAGAGTTTCTCACTTTTCAGAGAGGTGGTTGGTTAGGAAGGAGGCAAGAAAAATAATTCGCACAGGTTGTCTTATTAGCCAGCAAGGTTATGTAGCTATAGCGATCCGGATAATCAATACAGTAAAAAAAAATACTCAATGAAGATCGTATACTGTTATACAAATATTGGAGGACTGAATCTAGTTTTTGTGGGGGGGGGGGGGTTGAAGCTAATTATTTAGGGGAGAAGACAAATTGATTTTGTTAAATTATATTTCAATGATTACAGTCCGAGGGGGGGGGGTTGGAGTTTAGAGTCATATAACGTTATATTTGGAAAAAGGGGGTGGGGGGGTTCTCTGAAAGTTGGACTAGTGTTGACAGGAGGAGGAGGGGGGTGGCTTGGCACTTGTTGACAGGGTGGAGTCTAAAAAGTGCCAACATTCGTTGACGTGATCAATGGACAAGCCCAAAGCTAGAATGTTTCTCTATTTTCTCTATCGATAATTTTTAAGTAGTTTCATGCAATACAAAAACTAAAAATCATGTACGTTAAGTTTTTTTTTTTGGCTGCAAGGTAATTTTTGTAAACGGAGTGAATGGAGTGCATAGAACTAAGCAATCCGTCTATATTTTGAGTTAACGTGTCATGCTTTCTATTGCTTCATTGATATGCACAAACTCTAAATTATTTTTTTCTGCCATTTTCTTTGCATTATTCAAAAGCTGTACAAATCATCCTTATTTCTGATATTGTTCATGTATTAAATGATAATGTTTTAATAATAAAAAAAATGAAATAATTAAATCTGATTTTGAAATTTTAAAACATGTTTGCTTATGATTTCGAAAAGTTTAGTTCAATAAATAATCACTAAACGTACCACATATATCTTTTATTATGAGATATGTACAGCATTGTTGGCTGTCTGTTTAAATTTTAAGGCTTTTTGTTTGTTTGTGTATATCATTATTGTATTATTAATTATTTTTTTCTGTTCTATCTAGGTAAAAGTTTTATACCAAATACAAATTTAATGATACATTCAAGAGAACATCAACAATAGAGAAATAATTTTTATTAATTTAATTTAAGATATCTATATCTCCCTCCTCATCAGAATCATCTTCCCTCTAGCCCCTCTAGCCCGCCCACCCCCTCTAGCCCCTCTAGCCCGCCCATCAAAAACCGCCTCCTCAGCACCACCAGCACCAGGAGCTCCATCACCTCGAGGACCAGGATCAACTTCATCTCGAGGACCAGGATCAACTTCATCTCGAGGACCAGGATCAACTTCATCTCGAGGACCAAGATCAACGAGATCTGTTAAAGATATGTATATAAAAATTATACATTCTAACAATTCTAAGACGCATAAGAAACTTTGTACCATCAGAGTGAACTAAAAACAAGTCTTTGAAAGATATTCGCTTCACCCATAAAAAACATTCAGAAATAAAGCAAAATTAAGGGCTCGTTCGCAAATGAGTTATGTCAGAAACAAATTAACAACAAAAACTTTGAACAGTTTCACTGGCTCCAAAAATGTGAAGTAACTCATACCACTTTACTTGTTATTGTCAATCATCTGAATATTTTATCGGCTGATTTTAAAGAAAGATTTTCTGATTTAAAACAAATTGATTTTCTAACATGGATGATGCAGCCAATGTTAGTGGATTTGTCTGATATATCAAATATGCAGTAACAAGAAGAACTCGCAGAATTGCAAAATGATGAGTCAGTTAAAACTTTATTTAATATAAAAGGTGCGATGGCATGGCTTTGTGAGGAAACAGAAGTCAAATACCCAAATTTAACCAAATGTGCAAGTAAACTATTGCTACCATTTCCATCTTCATATCTAGCGGAATGTGGATTTAGTGCTGTAAATGATTTACTGTTAAAAAAAAAGAAGTCGACTGGATATAACACGACGCGGAGACTTGAGACTGAAGCTAATCAAATTGGAGCCTAATATAAAGCTCTGTGCAGCATGCATCAAGCGCAAGGATCTCACTAAACTGGAACAATAAATTAATATAGAAATATGTTTATTTAATCTTTTTCGTATTAGAATTTCAGTTTAACAATAAATTTTTTGAAAATTTACTTATTGTTTTTCGTTAACAAGTTCCTAGTGATTTCTTCATAAAACCAATTATTTAAGATTCTCAAGTGAACAATCATAGATATTGAAAATTATGCATTTTACATTGGGGAGGGGGGCATAAGAATTTGAGAAAGGCTAAGGTGGGGCACGACATGAAAAAGGTTGGGAAACACTGCAATAGAATGAAACTAAACACGAAATACTATTGTTCATTTTTATAATTAGTTGATTACAGACTTAAATTTCGTTAAAACTTATAACATTGACAACTTATGACAAGTATAGTCAATGCAAATTTTAATTTCATTACAATTGTCTTAAATATTAATTTATGGACTTTAAAAGCGCAAAAATGTTTGACAACCAAGGCTAAACATAACGATCTACTTAAAAGGATTAATTATTGGACAAAATGTTAGATTTTAGAACATGTCAATAAAATTACTGAAATGTACAAATAATTTTGTTATTTACATAAATTTCATTAAAAGATGTAGATGTAAACATTTACCTAAAGCTTCCTGGCTAGTCCTATAAATTTCGGAAATTGCATTTCTTAGAACGTTATTTTCTGTCTGAAGCACTTTATTTTTATTTCTCTCCTCATCTAGGTCTGTGTTTAACTTATCTCTCATGTCGATGAACATTGTAATTTGGCAAAGACACTTTTCCAGGATGTCATTGACACTTGCATCTTCCATATCGACCGCCTTGCCCAGCTTTCCTAGTAACTGCGAATTTGTATATTCGGGGAAAAAAATGAAATAACATTTCACCAAAAAAAAAACATGCAAACAAATGTCTGGTAGAGGCTCGTCTTAATTAGACCAACAACTTTTAGGGGGAGGGGGGGGGAATCTGATAAAGTTTGAGGGGTTGTTTCAGTCTTAGAAAAAGAAGGGTGGGGGGGGGGCAATTTTGTAAAGGGGAGGAAATCAGCTTCATATAATAATAGATTCTCCACTTTACTAATTCCAATATTTGTAAAGTTTAATAAAAATCACTAAGCACACAATCCCTTCACATGCCGATGTTATAAAACAGATGAATTCTACACTTCATCTGCCCCGATGGCCCTTTAGGACTAAGAGAACCTAAACTTTAATTTACTTAACCCTATTCTATTACTTAACACATACCTCTCTGCCTTTGTCTCCTTGAGGAAGATCTTCAGGTGGTGCTCTCTCTGACTCTCGAGTGCCACCTGTAATTCAAAAATAAATAAATAATCTTCGTGTCTATTTCATTTTTAATAAAAAAAAATATTGATGATTAATAATACTTACTATGGGTATGTACTATTTATATGAAATTACTTAACTGGTGGTAGGTCACATTTAGAACGGCCCTGCTAGAACTGACCACTGACGTAAAAAAAAAAGTAAAAAGTAAAATTTACTTTTAAAAAAATTGAAATATTCTTTTACCTGGAGATCTACTGGGGAGCACTTCAGGCAGAGAGTTACAGGCTTGCTCAGGTGCCAAGGCTTGATCCGGCTCCGGCGTGGCCCCAGGCCCCTATTAAAATCACAAGAGAAAAAAAAATTGTAATTGCTCCACGCTAACATGCCGCTGATAAAAAAGTTATGCAAATTTCGCCGCGTTCACCCCCATAGTCAGGAACTTCAAAATATATACCATTGTCGGTTTTACTAAAAAACAAACCATTTCAGTACACCTAGAAACATTTTCGATCTAGGTTTCACTAGTCGCCATTTTCATAAGTAATAAAAAGTTATTTCAATGATCAAATTAGCAAATAGTAAAATGATGCAACATTTATATTTATTATTTATCAATTCAAAGTGACTATTCGGACCCCGTCCCAATAAAGTCTGTTTGTTATTCGGACCCGTGGCAAATATGCACTTAACCACTGTGTTAAACAAACATATAGAAATAAAAACTTACTTGCAGGGTCAAAGGCTCCATACAAGGTATTGTTAGGACGATATAAACAATTAGGAAAACAATTGACAAACTGGGATTGTAATTGTCTAACCAACAGGTCTTGTCCAATACACGAAAATCAAGCATGAAAACTAAAGTACACACTAGGATACCTCCTAAAGAAATGCTGCTTAAAAACTGCAAATGATCTGTATTTATACTGTATTTGGTGTTCACTGAATTTGCTGATTTCTCACTGTGTTTTTGTTTTGTTTTTGTTTTTCTTAAAGGTATCCTCAAACCAAAGCGAATTTTGCGAATCTAGGTAGCTCGCGAAATTCGCCCCTCTTTCGCGGCAATGTATTTATATGGAGATGCTCAAACCGCGGAGAATTTCCGCGGCGGTGCAGAGCAATTTCGCGGCATCGCTTCGTGCAGAGTTGTTTCGCGTTTCGCGAGTGTAAACAATAAAAAATGGCTGCCTCGAAACATCGACTCAAATGAAAATCAAGGTTAAAATTAATATAAATGTCTTAAAATTAACAAATAAGACTTACATTTATATATAGAAACATGAATTATATCAAATTATACCAAAAGGTAAGTGTTTTTTAAGAGAGAGCAAAAAAAAAACACTCAACACAACGCACCGGTACACAAAACGGTTGTAACGAAGTTATATATATTTTTTTTTCCTTAACAAAATTTTACAAAAATATATTTTCGACAGCCACCACTGATAGAGTCAGTGTGGAGTAAGTAAGGCGCCACCACTGATAGAGTCAGTGTGGAGTAAGGCGCCACCACTGATAGAGTCAGTGTGGAGTAAGGCGCCACCATTGATAGAGTCAGTGTGGAGTAAGGCGCCACCACTGATAGAGTCAGTGTGGAGTAAGGCGCCACCACTGATAGAGTCAGTGTGGAGTAAGGCGCCACCACTGATAGAGTCAGTGTGAGTAAGGCGCCACCACTGATAGAGTCAGTGTGGGTAAGGCGCCACCACTGATAGAGTCAGTGTGGTAAGGCGCCACCACTGATAGAGTCAGTGGAGTAAGGCGCCACCACTGATAGAGTCAGTGTGGAGTAAGGCGCCACCACTGATAGAGTCGTGTGAGGAGTAGGCGCCACCACGATAAGTCGGATAGAGTCAGTGTGGAGTAAGGCGCCACCACTGATAGAGTCAGTGTGGAGTAAGGCGCCACCACTGATAGAGTCAGTGTGGAGTAAGGCGCCACGACTGATAGAGTCAGTGTGGAGTAAGGCGCCACCACTGATAGAGTCAGTGTGGAGTAAGGCGCCACCACTGATAGAGCCAGTGTGGAGTAAGGCGCCACCACTGATAGAGCCAGTGTGGAGTAAGGCGCCACCACTGATAGAGCCAGTGTGGAGTAAGGCGCCACCACTGATAGAGTCAGTGTGGAGCAAGGCGCCACCACTGATAGAGTCAGTGTGGAGCAAGGCGCCACGACTGATAGAGTCAGTGTGGAGTAAGGCGCCACCACTGATAGAGTCAGTGTGGAGTAAGGCGCCACCACTGATAGAGTCAGTGTGGAGTAAGGCGCCACCACTGATAGAGTCAGTGTGGAGTAAGGCGCCACCACTGATAGAGCCAGTGTGGAGTAAGGCGCCACCACTGATAGAGTCAGTGTGGAGTAAGGCGCCACCACTGATAGAGTCAGTGTGGAGTAAGGCGCCACCACTGATAGAGTCAGTGTGGAGTAAGGCTCTTTGCGACCCCCCAACCTCTCCACGACTGGCGGAGCAGATTTTATTTTTTTGGTTGGGACACATTTTTCACAAGTTGTTACCGCCCCCTTTATGGTTTCTCTCCCTTACTTTCAGTATTAGGGATACGTTGCCTATGACATAGACGACATCTGTGTTTTTAAAAAAATGGGGGGGGGGGGGAGTTCATTTAATTATCAAAATTTGAAACTAGTGGGGGAAAAAAAAATAAAGCAAGCAGCACACAAAGATATTGCAACTACGTTGTAGGAATTGACAAGTTTTAATTTATTTTTCAGGAATGGATCTCCCCCCCCAACAATCATACTGTGACCCAGTGAGTGACATGTGATCGAATTGCACCTCCACCCCCACCCCCAGCACATTTCGCGCCGGCCCTAAACGCCTTGGATACCAGATGATACCAGATGATACCCGATGATACCACCATCTCTCTAACCTAACCCCACCCCACCCACCCCCGCCCTCAATATATATGTGGCACTGCTCGAAAGTATAAACTAAAGGTACTGTGTCTGTGTCTAAATTAAAGGGGGGGGGGAATGGGGGGGATTATTACTTAACAATGAGATTACAAAAACCAGCATTCATTTAATAAACGAAACAAGAAAACGTCTGATTGAAAGCAGGGGCGTCACTAGTGTTGGTGTCACCCGGTGCGGTAACTCATGGTGTCACCCCTCTAATGACACCCCGGTCTCCATATTTTTTTTCCAGAGACCGTGTATATGTGCGCATGCGCGACTTTATTATTTTTTTTCCGTATCCGAGATCAGGATTTTAGCGATAATTGATATCTATAGGTCAGTGCAAGTATACCAATAATTTCATTAAAATAATTAATAATAAAAAGTACGCAGTGTCTGTTAATAATCGGAGATATTTTTATATTTTGGCATTAATTTTTTTCGAAGCCTTATAAAGTCGTTTGCTGTTAATAATCGGAGATATTTTTATTTATTTTTAAAAATTAAATACGGCTATGAATTATTTTAAATTACAAAATAAGAATATAGGCCTAAAACTAGATATTTCGCATTTTGGTGTCACCCCTTGTGAGGGTGTCACCCGGTGCGGTCCGCACCCCCCGCCCCCCCCCCCCCCACCTAGTGACACCACTGATTGAAAGAATTCTTTATTTAAATTTCCTGGCTGTGAAAGTTGTTAGGAAATTAGTACTTCCACGTCTGACACGTGCTAGCAGATGTGAGATCGGCTTCGGTTCCAAGGTTTTAACCCAGGCTTTTAAAACAATAGTAGAACTTTCCTCCTCTCTTCACACAACCCTAATATATCCCCCCCCCCAAACCACCTACCAGTCCAATGTTTGGGTGTGTTATGTTCTTACTTTACACACACACAAACACACACACACACACACACACATACACAAACACACACAGACCTCAGAAGAATTTCACTGGTTGCACACACACACACAATAGAACATGCGCAATCGGAACACCAGCCTTGTTTGTATAAATGAGCGTGTGTGTTTGTACGTGTTTGTGTATGTGCGAATTATGGCGTAAGTGTGTTTGTTTTTTTTTTGTTTTGTTTTGTTCCAACAGCCTTATGTAGGCTACGTATTGTTATTATTATTATTATTATTATTATTATTATCAGTAAAGATGGCACGTCTTAAGAGTTATATAATATGGATCAATATAAGAATCATCTATGAAGTAAATTCCCGCCTAATCTCCTCCAGACAATAAATGGAAACGCCGGGTAAGAGCAAGGATCCTCACTATGACATTTGTTCTCATTCCAGTGGCCGAGACATTTCTTACGTCCACGCTGTTATCCATCTACAGCTAGAGCAGCGGTCGGTGAACTTTTTTTAAATCTTTACCCCAAAATATTTTTTTTTTGTAAGTTGATATTATCCCACAGCAAATTAAAAATATAAACTTTTTACTCACAAAAGTTTCATTTTCTTCTCGTGTAACGGGCATAGAACTAGTTTAAAAAAAATTATTCGAAACTAAGGGTTTTATTTATCGATAAATGTTCAGCCTACTTTCAAATTTCTTAACACTCTTGTGACGTCAGATGGAAAGGGGCCCCGGTGGGGGTGGGGGGGTGGGTGGAAGGTATGGAATGGAGACAGGATATGACACAACACAATAATGTTGACATGTAGGCTATATTTATAATATCTAATCTGTGGGCTATAAGAGTATATACATGTGCTTGTCTTATGAAAACATTTATACAATATGTAGTAAAGAAATTGGAAAAAAAAAATGTGCCGGTATTTATAGAATGACAATATCATTATCGTCATAAATTTTTTTTTTTACAGTTATTAACCCCACCCCCCTCCCTCCCTCCCTCCCTCCCTCCCCCTTCTCAGTTCCCAGATGGTTAAAGCCGGGTGGGCTACAAATGGAAATCCATAACATTTAAAGTGGTGACGTTTTTAAAGTCCTTAAGTTGTTCGTTTTTTGTTTTGTTTTTATTTATTTATTTATTGTTCAGAGATGTGTGGCGGCCCCCGGGGGCAAAAATGTCTAAATGGACCCCCCCCCCTTCTTGGCACCATATTTAATAGAAAATTAAAGATGGTAGCGGAATTGGGGGGGAGGGCTGCCTATGCCAGTGGGGGGGGGCCTGGGGCAGTTGCACAGTTTGCCTGTCTATAAGAACGCCTCTGTGTGTTACGCGAGTCAGTGGCGTGTCTGACTGATAGCTCTCCGGGGGGCGGGGGGGGGCGCTACCTGTGACTTGAATTTGAAAGCTTCCTTATCTTTCCCCAACTGAAAATCAACTTTTCACTTACTGTTTTACCTATCTGTCTTTATTTAAAAAGGGCCCACTATTGTTTACTGAGCATCGGACCCAACACGACCATAATCTGCCCCTGAACATGTTAACAATTTAAAACAGGGACAAAAGCCTAACGGCTGCTTTATTATTATTATTATTATGTTTGGCTAAAGTTTGTCTTAAGTTCGGCTAATGTTTGGCCAAAGTTTGACTAATGCTGTTTAATGTAGGCATATCCGGTAATGACTTCTGAATAGTGTGCTAGCCAGATTTTTTCAGAGGCGGCCTCTCTATGACTACCACAACATCTCAGCCATAAAGTGACCTCTCTATGACTACCACAACATCTCAGCCATAAAGTGACATCTCCATGACTACCACAACATCTCAGCCATAAAGTGACCTCTCTATGACTACCACAACATCTCAGCCATAAAGTGACATCTCCATGACTACCACAACATCTCAGCCATAAAGTGACCTCTCTATGACTACCACAACATCTCAGCCATAAAGTGACCTCTCTATGACTACCACAACATCTCAGCCATATAAGATTATCGCGACATCTTAGCCTTGTGAGAGCCTCTTAGAATTATCGCACGATAACAAGGGTGACTTCTAACATCAGTAGCTTAACTAACATTAGTGGTGCCCTGTGCGGGCTCTGAAAATGCCGCCCTTTCCCCTTTTTGTCAAAAAGTACGATAAATGCCGCCCCTAGTTAAACTATACAACAACCCTTCAGCTAAACACCAACCCTTCAACTAAATACCAACCCATCAGCTAAACACCCCTTCAACTAAACACCCCTTCAACCAAACACCAACCCTTCATCTAAACACCAACCCTTCAACTAAACACCAACCCTTCATCTAAACACCAACCCTTCAACTAAACACCAACCCTTCATCTAAACACCAACCCTTCAACTAAACACCAACCCTTCAACTAAACACCAACCCTTCAACTAAACACCAATTCTTCAACTAAATACCCCTTCAACTAAACACCAACCCTTCATCTAAACACCAACCCTTCAACTAAACACCAACCCTTCATCTAAACACCAACCCTTCAGCTAAACATCAACCCTTCAACTAAACACCAACCCTTCAGCTAAACACCAACCCTTCAACTAAACACCAACCCTTCAACTAAACACCAACCTTTCAACTAAACACCAATTCTTCAACTAAATACCCCTTCAACTAAACACCAACCCTTCAACTAAACACCAACCCTTCAACTAAACACCAACACTTCAATCAAAAACCGACCCTTCAACTAAATACCAACCCTTCAACTAAACACCAACACTTCAACTAAACACCAACCCTTCAACTGTATATTATATAACCTCTCACCGGATGTTTGGTTAGAATATCGATCAATTTATTTATTTTTCACTTTCCTATAGTAGCCACACCCTTGGTTTTTCCTCAGTTTGACGAAGGGAAATATTTATATTTATATAAATGAATGTATTGTCTTGTTACATAATAATGATTCATCGTGCTCTAATACCACACACACACTCAAGTGCACACTATACATTTATTGCGTACCGTGTACTTTTATGATCATGTATAAAACTGTAAATAACACACACACACACACACACACACACACACACACACGCAAACAATAGCATATCTATTTATAGACAAGTTATCCCACTCTGCCACACTGGAAAAGAATTAGCGGGAATTCCCCTAACTGCATCTACACACTTGGTTGGGTTGTGTGACACAAACACCGTCACCTTAAAACGAAGCCGTTGTGACACATGACAGTAACACGAACTAAAATGAAAGCGTTTAGGGTTGGATTTTCACCTCGGGACGCAATAGATTTCAAAGGTTTTTTTCTCTGAAACGACATTTTCTTGGCTTCATTTTATCTTTTCGACACTGTATGACTGTGTTTCCTTTCCCCATCTCTCCAACGGGTAAGCATTCTTTACCTGAGTCACCGTGACATTATTTTATTTGGTGGTAGGAAGGGTTTTGTGTGTGTGTGTGTGTTGAGCTGGGTTCGATCACTGCCACCCTTGGCGCTTCATTTGCCATTAAAGCGTCGGTTACGATTGGGGAAGATGGAAGTGCCCTATCTAGTGATGAACATCTCGTATTGACAGGCGTTTTACCGGATGATTGATTGTTTTGATTCTTTCTAGGGGTGTGCCGGAATCCGGTCCGGAATCCGGTTCCGCCGGATTTTGCACTATCCGGTAAAATCCGGTTCTGCCGGATTTACAAGTATCCGGAATAACCGGATTCCGGAATCCGGAAAATACCGGATTTCTGAATTTGCCAGATTTTGTGACTCACGGACCATAATCTGAAATAAAAGTAATTCTCTTTCCCGAATTCTGCACGATCACGATACATTAATCGATTGTTTCGAGCGTTGAGCTTGTTTAATGTTTTGAACATAGAGTCAGCACCGCTAATATTGACCAATCGGCCCAATCCCATACATGATAGTGCGGGGATGAGTAATTATTATTAGTGACGTCATCTTAACCGCAATCACCAATGACGTTGTAACAGAAATAATAAGCAACTATACTGCCCAAGCGTCTGGCCCCCAGCCCGCCACCTCTTCATAACAAAATAAATAACAGAATGAATGGTCTTTGATAAAATTCCAACATTTAAGTTATGTAGATTTCTCTGAGAGATGAATGGATGTCTTCTTTGTTATTACAAACTAAATGCATCACCAACGATTTCCTAAGTTGAAAAATATAGTCAAAATATGAATATTAAATATTGTAAAATGAAAATAGAATATTTTTCCATTCTGAAATTTCCGTGAAGAAACACTAATTCTAACACTTATTAATATATAACAAGTCACAGAGTTGGTAATTCTAACCCTAACCCTAACGTAACGTCTTCCATTAAAAAAGCATAAATTCCTTCCAATTTTTTTATTTTATAATTTATTTTTTATAATAAAGGTTATTATAATTCTATTTAAACTACGAATTAAAAAGTCAAATATGCTTTAAAAAAATTTACCGTAATTTTTAATTCATATTTTGATTTATATTATCATTCACTCAATTGTTAAAAATGCGTATCATTTTTATTCTTCGCACTTGTTAGAAGACCACCCAAAACCATTATATTAGGGTATAAGGAACATGACATATATAAATTATTTTTTTTTCTTAATTTTTTTTTTTCAGGATTAGGTTAGGATAGGTTAGGTTAGGGATAGGGGATAGGGATAGGGATAGGGTTAGGTATAGGATAATAGGGATAGGGTTAGGGATAGAGATAGATATCAATTTGCGCGAAAATCCCCGGAAACAGAAAAAAAAAATTAGCTGGTCGACCGTTTATTTCTAGTAGTCTACCATCTAGATGGTCGGGTAACAAGTGCTTTTTTGAGTAAAAATTAGCATTACGTTAGCGGTCTAGTATTAATTTAAAGGTCTTTGGTGATCTCATGTCACCATGCTTTGCGCTAGTGCTCTGTGAT